>JANBQS010000437.1:0-18040 GCA_027577415.1 Coemansia sp. RSA 922
CTTGCGCTGCAGCCGCGCCTCCTTTAGCTGATCTAGAGCTCGCTTGATATCGCTGGGCTCTGTTGGTAATGGCTTCAGCGGCGGTGGGCTGAACTTGAAGGCGTCGTCTGCTACATATCGCTCATAGAAGCCTGGTCCGCCAAAGTACACCATAAACGCCATTGGCATAAACACGTAGAACGTGAATTTCGCTACTTCTAGTCCCGGTCCGCCCATTTTTAGTATAAAAAATCAACCAAGAATATTGAATGATGAATATAAGAATAGATAAAAAAAAGTTGAAGAAAAAAGAAAGCTCCGTAGTTTCCAAAGCTGACCCAAATCGTCCCACCCCCACACAGCTAAGATCAGGCCAGGTTTTTTTTTGTTGCAATGGTTTTCTTTGTATGCCACTCCTATATTGGCCGTTGGTATCCGAAATTCATTGCCAAAGATGTTGCAACCGGCATTGGTGCTACTATCAAGCTAGGTTCCTATCATTAAAAGAGCTCTCTAAAAGTTATGCCCGCAATCTTTTTTTTTTTTTGAGACATGATTGAAGCACCCTGGTGACATACTCTTGGCCATTGAGCACTCTTGGGCCGTGTTTCAATCCCAGCAAGCTTCTCCTCTTAAGTATAACCTGGCAGAGCAGCAGCAGATCTACAAGGATGAAATTACGTCTATTTGGAACCGACAGCGTCGCTCTTTGACCCGTCCGAATATTACCAAGCTTGGAGACGCGTACTCGGACGAGAACGTTATTGTTCCCGAGATCAACGACGGGTATGGCGATGCTGCTATTTCTCGGTGTGCGTCAGCTATTGATCCCTCACGCGTGGCCCCTGGTACTGCCATGGAAGTCAGCCAACGTCTTGCTCCGCCACAAGGGTCTCAGATCACTGCACATGCAAATTTCGTTATGACGGATAAGAAGGGACTTGCTATCCGGTGTGCCATCCAGTTGCCGTATACGGGCGAGCTTATGTGGTGCACATAGGTCATTTGCGACCAGGCTGCTATCCTAGCATATTTGTGTCAAAGCCGTATTATCGAGAACCTGGCTCACAACCGCAGCGCCAATGAGGATGAGGGTGGTGACTTGTTTGATAACGGAGAGGACCATATGGTGGACCTGCCAGCTGAGACGAGATTGCATTTGTCGGACTTGAAGCACGCACTTGGTACGAGGGAGGCAGATGCTAGAAGCTTGGTAAAGAGCCATATGACTACTTTCTCACTTCCGCAGCCCAACAAGCCAAAGAAGGAGGTTATTAGGAGGTGTGGTAACTGCGGACAACTTGGGCATATGAAAACGAACAAAAAGTACCCGAGATACTTTGAGTTTAACCCTGTTTAGCGTAATAAAAACAAAAATGTGCCACATTCATATGACCTTTACTAGCACAGACGACGGCTATAGCTGTAGTCTGAATCCTCATCGCATGTAAGCTCTTGTAGCTTTGCTCCTACGTTTGTTGGTTCGGCGCTCATATTCTATTTTTACCACTCTTTAAACTGACGGTGTATTAGCTACTAGCATGATTTTTGGAGGTGATAGAAAAATGACTTCATAAGTGCATTTGTTGAGATTGGGCAGAACGGCGCTCTGGCACACAAGAGCGCAAAAAGCCCTGATCCTATTGAGGATGAGTTTTCATCAGAGGACTTATAGTAATAAGGTTCTATCAAATGTTGTAGCGCAGGAGGAGTATTTAATGGGAAGGCAGCGCCCTAGGCGCGCCGGCTGGAGATACTCCTCAGTGAGAAATAAAATCCCTATTTCACTTTTCTTGACATATTTTCTACAATTTACACTTTAAAACAGAGAAAGAAATACTTGTTAGCATCGTAAAGTGAGTAAAAAGTGAGTAAAGTAAGTAAAAAAATTTAAAGATAAGAATAGAAGCTACTGGTCAATATCTTCAGCTGTTTCACCAGCAGTCTCGATAAATGGCAAGTGATGAATGGCTGTTCTAAGCTCTTTCACATTAATGCCTAAGAATATCTGACTATAGCACTCGTCAGTGTCCAACATCTCCCTCATTATCACGACACTCGGGTCAGAATAAGTAGGGCTATTGCTCCTTTCATTGCACTTGCGCATAAATACATTGTGGCATCCTACCAACATACTCACTGCTTCGACTTCATGGCCGTGTCATGCAATAAACTGACTCAGATTGTAAGCCCAAATCCTCACCATGCTGCAAATCTCGTCGTCTGTCCGCTGCCGAATATCGTCTTAGGTAACCACCTGCAATGATCCAAGCTCTTGCCCTGTTTCTTTTTTAAACAGCTCACCAAGGCTGCCTGACAGCTGGTTTACTGGGATGCACACAAGCATAAACAAATGGTAGCAGGGTAATGGACTCGGTATTGGTTGGTCCTCTGCCCTTCACATGTGGTTAGGCTATACCCTCTAGATTTAATTATTTGGGTCTATTTTGGATTAGTCAAGGCCAGGAGCGGTTTCGGTACCATGGACCATTTGCTTGTGCCAATGCAGGGCTCCAATACAACGACTCAATCATCAACATTCAAAAAGTGTTATTGGATATTTCAACATCACCAATAAAAGATGACATATCATCATTAATGCTTTCTAACAAATAAACACTGCAAATCATGATTCTTGTAGATGTTAGCTGATACTCTGCTAACAACAACAAATTTGCAGCGCCAAGCTAATCCAGATCATATAGCCGGCATATCTGAATATACATTACAAAGGGCACCTTTCTGGCACTATTAGAAAAGTTTTCTTGTTTTTTGTTGTTTTAAAAGATATTTATATTTATACTATAAGTTAAAGTACTGCTATCATTCCCACAGTGACGATGGCTAGAATAATAAAGCCAAAAAGAAAAATTAGATCAAAAAGAAAGATTGCTGAGAAAGCGACTCTGGAGCGATTTGTATACACACTGAAGAAAACCCAAGTCAAAGGGTAAATACATGCTTAAATGCTAGTAGTGTAGCCAGCAATTAATTGAACAAAGAGGTGTTTTATTTGTAGTAGGAGCAACCCTGAGCTATCCCAATTATTTAGTCTCAGAGTGATGGGACAAGTGTGGAAGGTGATACTCAAATTTGAAGTCAGGATCAAAAAACATGGGGATAACTTTGACCCTACTGTAAATTTACAAGGTTTGTTACATTTCAGGTAGCTTTTTCACACCATCAGCAATGGTTTAGATATCTATTTACCCAGACTGACGAAAGAGTATAAAAATATAAACTACTTGTACTTCAGACTATCAAATACTTAGAGGCCTATAAAATAGAGCTGCATTGGTCTAGAGAGTCGAGTTCTGGTAACAACTGTCGTTTACTCTCTATTAATGTCATTACTGATGGAGTTGTCTGAACTGATCGATTTTGCCAATTAGATAATTATACCGCTCTGCGTTATCAGGAGTTTTCTTTAAAAATGCTCCCCAGCTTGAACTACGCATGAGAACAAAATATGTAGTACCTGCAAGTTCGGTGCTAGCATATTGTTCAATATTGTTCCCAGAAAAAACAACGCCATTGCTAACAAAACATGGCGTCATACCTCCTTTATTATAACCGATTTTATAAAATTCTCCATCTGCCTCGGCAATAGCATCAATATACTGAGTACGGTCTATGGTAATATCCCTAACAAACTCTGGATTTGCCTTATATGTCGCAAAATAATACACTGGGACTTGCATGATTTCTTTAGATGAGTAGAACAAAAGTGGGCAGTATAATTTATAATTGAAAAGTGAGGTGAAGAGAGGAAGGAGAGGAAGAAGAAGAAAGTAGGCGCCCAGCAGTTTCCATATTGTACCAATACTGCGGCAGCAATCAAGGCAAATTCTTTCAAGTCTCCCCCCCCAACCATTCTCCTTTTTTATTCCTTTTTTGGCTTGCTCAAAGCTCAAAGCTCAAAGCTCAAAGCTCAAAGCTCAAAGCTCAAAGCTCAAAGCTCAAAGCTCAAAGCTCAAAGACATTAAAGACACCCAAAGGGCCCAATCCTATTAATGGATTACTTGCACTCCTGTGTTCCATGTGGAAGTTTCTCTTTAGCAGACCTGGACATGGTTGCTTTTGTCCACAGTTGAAAAGAATTCTGCAAGCTCTATATGATGTTGCCAAGCAAAGATATATTCAATAATAGAAATTCAAGACATATGCAGTCAATAAAGTACTACCTTACCCCATTGTGTGTCCATTGAGCTAGGAGATGAGTTGTAAATGATTGAATCAAAAGTGGCGGCTTTTTTTTGGCACAACCTTTAAGCGCTGAGTTTGTTTAGAATATCATGAACAAAATCTGTTATTTATCTTAATTCAAATAGAGTCAGTTTCCTATCAGTTTATCCCGCGAGCATGGAGAGTAGACGTTAGAGGTTGAAGGTGGTTGGGCATTTGAGGTGTCATCGTCCTGTGCCATTTGCGAGTGGTTGATTGTGTAGACAGTGTGGCTATCCTGTGCATTTGGCGAGTTTTGGAAATATGCCTTCCCGCTGAGCTCGTTTTCGCCTGGATCAAAGTGGTACCACAGGTTTGGCGCCTGTAACCCGCAAGTGTGGAAGGATTGGACAGCCTTGGTTTACGTGTAAGTTCTGAGTGATGCATAGCATGAGCATTGATTTCCATCGAATAATAAACATGGCCTCGCCAGAGTGTTCAATGCCGTCTAGGGATAATTCTGCGCAAACACGGAAAGCCTCCCAAACCACCAACCCATGTAGGGCATCTGCGTTTGGTAATTTGCTTCTCCAGGAACCAAAACCCATGGTGACCATTCACTACAGGCAGCATATTCAATTTTTTTTCCCTCGCAGAACCATTAGGCGCTTGTGCAGCACTCAAAAACACGCCTTTTCCAGCATCTTCTTGGTCGTTTAAATACTCCATCCAAGAAAGTGAAGTTGCGCATTTAGGTGATTGGGCAGAGTAGCTTGGGTTTTGCGCCAATATGCACCTAGTTGGACTTGTCTAACGCTTGGGAATCTTCCCCTACTCCTCACCCTGCTGGTCGGGGTTCGACTCTCACGGATGTTCTTAATTTTTTACCATTAAGGACATTTATTATTGTTATGATGTGCATTTGATGAAGGATTTCCCACAAAGTGTAATCATGGGTTTTCCTTTTTAATGTCAAGCAAACATACTACGTGTAAATACATTGCATACTGGCGGATTAATGATGCTAGGCTATAGGGATTTACATGGGATATTAATTCAGACTCTGGCTACAGCTGTCACTAGCACTAGTAAATATTTCTAGCGACTGACAATTATTGCTGATGTACGTGTGGCTTCATTTACACTTGCCAGCGAGCAGCGGTGGGAATCAGCATTGCTACAGGCTGACTGTTTACGTCCGAAGAGAGTGGCGTAGCTAGCCGGAGCCAATTGCTAAGTGTGAACAACAGCTCATGCATGCCGATCCTTGGCACATGGAATGGACGACTATGACCAACCTCGGCCTTTCTCTCTTCTTTAGTGTGCCTTTTCAATTATACATTCTTTTCTCTCATTTCGTCTTGTGTAAACGTTCATGACTTGTGATATTTGTTCTAATCCGTTGTTTCCTACTTCTACAGAGGCTGATACAAACTCTGTCGCTATTCTCGCAAGTGACAGATACATTGGCGTTCTGAGCTGTGGGGACGTTTTTCACTTGGAGTGCCTTCGGTCGTGGGAGAGGCACGTAAACATTAAGAATTGCCCGAGGTGCAAATCTCGCCATGTCGGATCGATTCGACCTCTACATATTACTTGTGATAGGGAGCACATCGATAACCACTACAATGCCAGCCAAAGCCGTGGTCAAAGCTGTAGCCAAAGCCTTAACCAAAGCTGTAGCCAAAAGGACATTGGTGCTCCAATATATTTCCAACTCCTGGACACATCACCTGCTGACGTAACTATGTTTTCGGCAGCTGGACTCGAAGAGTTTGTGGATAATGATACGCCAATTTCTATTACGACCGACGATAAAGACGTCCTTTTGAAAAAGAGACAAGCAACTATCGATGAGCTAACGAAAAAGGTCACCTACTTGCAGAGCAGAGAGAGTGAATTATTGACTCTTTCTAAAAGGTACAAAGCTCGTGTGCGCAAATTGCAAAGTGCATTTGATACCTTGAAGCAGAGTATCGCCAAGATTGACAATGATATTTGTGAAAACGATACTGTCAGCCTGTAGGTTGACACACTTTTTTAGTTCCAATATCCAGCTCTACAGTCGTTATTTCACGCTGTGGCAGCACTATTTTGGCTCGACATGCTGTTAGTATTATTTCTTAAATGAATATGGACGAAATAACATAGGTATAGTTTTTTTGATGTTGTCCAACGCTAGAGACGATGAGCGAGGTATAGAGAGAGAGAGAGAGAGAGAGAGAGCCAAGCAAGAAGTGCATTTTATGACCAACGTGTTTGTCAACGAGTATGCCGTTAAGTGGAGTACAAAAAGATGCAAGGCCCACCATTATAAAGAGCTCTACATATGCCAGGCACCAAACCCACCTTGCCCATTCAGGCAATTGCAAGTGGGGTGCGGTCATCTATAACAAGTATTTTATTTATCTTCTACGACTCAAGCTTCAAGTTGCTCTCATAGCCAAGGATTGTTACTAGTACTAATGTTTCAATGCTACAATGTGCTAAATGGCGCGAATATCGACCGTCCAGTCACTCAGTCCCGAGGCCTCAAGGATCTTTGCTATATGCCGCTGCAGAGCCTTGCCATCGCAGGTGACAGGACTAGCCACAACTCGTAATGCTACTGAGTGCTTATCAAGCGTCGTGCTCCACACATGGTGTTTCGAACAGTCTACTACTCCAGGAAGCCTGGCGATCTGCCACACCGCCGCTCGAGCCCCGTCTCCACTCGCGCGAGTCGTACCAAGCAAGAGGATTCTGCCCAAATGCACACAGGTTGGACCACTCACATACGCCATCACTGCCGCGACAAGGATACAGGATATCGGCTCAATAGCAGATTCTTCCTTGGACGGCGCCAAAATGAGCATGACCATCATCCACGCGCCAGCAAACAGCGACGCCCCGTTAAATGGGTTGAGCAGGACATTCTGCAGACGCGTGCCAATGTCGTGTCGCCGCTGCGAGCAGGCTTCCCACAGCGAGTGGTGGTTAGCGAAGCGTGCCGCCGAGTACGCCGTAACAAACATTGCCAGAGCCACACACAGCAAGCCCAGTACCGCGTCCTGATTGTGGCCCTGTGAGGTATGCGCATAGGTTTCAAACTCCACGGTCGATGAGTGACTGTGATGTCCGCTAGTAGCGATATGCTCAACGCCCTCCTTTAGCGCTTGTACGCCGCGATAGAGCAGTGTGATGCTGTTGACAAACTCTAGCACCGTAGGCAGTATTTGCAGCCCAAAGGCGTATTCGATAGACGAAGAATCGTTATGTGAGTACTCAAGTGCCGTTGGCATCATGCCGATAAAGAGAGACCACGCGTCGAATAGTACTAAAAAGGAGTAGCTCATCAGCGCCAAACTCCCTGTGTATATGCCAGTGGCCCAAACGCCTACGCCAACTCCAAGATGCGCGATCGATATATACAGTCGCGCTCCCAAGAACCCATGGTCCTTGAGCAGTACCGACCACAGTCGCCACCAGCTCACCTGTGAACTCCGGTGAAAAGGCCGATGTGTATGTGCCAAGCTTATCGAGGGTCTGGGATCGGCCAACGGAGCGTGGGTATGGGCGTGAGTATGGTGTGCGCAGCAACCGCCGCTACTGCTGTGTTCGTGGCTATGGTCGTGCGAGTGCCCTCTTTCTGTCATTGCGTAAATTAGAGTGTTGTGAGAACGAATTGAAGTATAAACAAGTGCCAATAATAATAAAGAAAAGATAAAAATAAAAAATACGCTGGGGCTTTGGATTGATAAGGCGCAATAGCTGCAGCTTGAGGCTAGTGATCCGGCGTGGGGTGCATCAACTCCACCTTAATCCGAGTGGCTGGGCCCGTGTCTCAACGACAGATCGCATAACCCGCATTTGCCCCCTCTCCCCGGCAAATTGACTAGTGCTATCATCTCCGCTCGATTTGCTCTTTCCATATTTCTACTAGAAGCTCTTATTATCCATGCTTGCTCACTATGCCCGTTCGGCTATTCGGGTATCGCGCTATATGACATCGGCCACCAAGCCCATGACTCGGCGGCGATCTGCCATCCTAGCTGTCGATTTCGACGAGACGCTCACTACACATTGCACGCTGGCGAGCGTAGTCGCTGTGGCCCGACAAAAGCATCATGACTGCTGCTTGGATTTCCAGTGGTTTACCGACGAATACATGAAAGATCTTGATGTCTATGAAGCCAAGTGGAAATCAGCCGTCAGCGACAAAGCATCGTCCACAGCCTGGAGTCATAAATCGCTAATAGCATATCTCGAGGGACTTTGGCCAATCGAAGGGGCATCTCTGGAGCGCCTAAGCACTCACAAAATCCTCGCTGGGGTATTACGCAAAGAATTCCGAATTGCTGGTACCTCTACTGAGCTTCGTCCAGGCGCCGCAGCATTTATCAACAAGGTCCTCAGCAGCCCAAAGTGGCGTGTCTGTGTTATATCGACTAATTGGTCTGAAGATTTTATCCGCGGCGCTTTAGAGGCTGCAGGAGTAAACATTGCTAGCAATGCGTTTAGCATTCACTGCAATAACCCTGTGTTTTCTCCAGACACGGGCCAGAGCACAGGCAAGATTGAGCCAAGGGTTATTTGGGCCAAAGACAAGGTCGATTTGTTCATTCGCGCCAAACTCAGCGTGCAACAAGAGCGAGGCAATATGCCCTTGTTGGTTTACGTGGGAGACTCACTTACTGACTTGCCTGCACTTCTCTTGGCCGACATTGGCTTACTCTTTGGCAATGACCAAAGCGTCACCGAGTGGTGTCGACGCCTTAACATTGATTTTGGAAAGCCCAGAGGCGAGGGCGGATGTGGTATTATATACCAGGTATCGTCATGGGATTCTGTGGAGCATTTGCTGCGCGATCATGTCGACTCGGATGGTTCAAAGTGCTCGTAGGGTATAAGTAGTTCACTTGTCAAGAGTAAAATCCTCGTCTACAACAATGGAATGTATACTCCAATCCGGAACAGTATCAAGTCTAATCATTATACCAATGAAGCTATCCTCGTCTATAAACAGTCCTTCAGTGATATCATAAACCTCGTAGATATCAACCTCGGCCAGTTGCATAGTAAAGTTGCCTTTGACAACATCTTTATCGTCACACCTCTCTCGTATAATATTACACAGACTTTCATAGCTTTCAAAGTATTTTTCTTCGACTATGAGCCCAATGAATTTATCGTCAGCCGACTGCACTTCGATTCGCCTCCCAGGCATTATAGAAAAGTAGCGAAAGCGTTTGTATAGTGTAAATGGTTGTAGAGAAAATAGAAAATAGAAGCTAAAACTAAATAGCACAATGGTTTGAGAGCTAAGAAATGCCAAACACCATTTTTAGGCGCCCTTGCGCTATTGCCCCCCGTTTGCCTCTCTCCTTTGAGGTGTACTATTTGTAGTGCTTAATAGAGACTTGGCGCCCTCAGCTGACAGACATGTGACAAGCCCTTTGCCGCCTTGCTTACTTGCTTGAGCAAACCAGACCAAAATATACGTTCACTCAAGCAAGTAATACATTTCTAGAGGCGTGTTTCAGAAACTATTGTAATACGCTCTAGTTGTTCAGCATGTCTATTGAATGGTTCTTCCTTGATAGCCTGCTTGATTACATTTTCCATAGACTTTTTATATGACGCATTCACCTTGAAATGCTTAATACTTGGGCACATGGCAACCAATAGCATACCATATGTCATTGTCACATTGGCACCAAAGCCAGTAAGCAAGTTGCTACACTGTAGGCGCTCACTGAGTATTCCCCATTTGCTGGTAACAAGATTGTAGAGTTCTATATTGTCAAAATTGATATCATCATCATCATCATCATCAGCTAATACCAACAGACCATTTGACAAATGAGTCATCTGTGGTAGATTGTTGATAAGAGCACATAGCAAGTCGAATGTCATGCTTTGATTCTCTATACTCAAATACCGAATACTTTGAATTTTAGGCCCTAGTGTTAGCCCTTCTTCAAGTGGAATAGTAATGGGTGTAGGGCTTATCGTCAGGCTTCGTATGCGAGGGATGATGCTTAGAGCATATGGCCAATAAGCAGCAGGCCTATCAAAGTTGCTATTTCTATCAAGTCCAATTTCAACATGGCGTATGTTCGGGTAGCTGGAACCCATGAATACCTGATAGTCACTTAAAAGTTTTAAAAATTCCTCATCTGCTAAAATGCTCGCATGTGTTAGTGTCGTTCTCGTACTTGTAAAGAGTATGTCGTCATTAAACGGATAATAGCTCTGAATATTCAGATGAGTCAGACTCGGGAGTAGAATTTCTGGGCTAACGTTGTTGAGATCAGGATGTGTGTTACCTCGTGCAGAAAGTACAAGCGTTTTCAATCTAGGATACTCTACTGATTTACCATTTTCATCAGAAAATATGCTAACCGCTTGTAGTCTCATACAGTTATGAACTTCTAGCAACTCCAGAGAGGCAGCTTGCTCGTGGACTAGCATAAATGCATCGTCAGTGTACATGCCTGAACACAGTCGCATCTCTGTGATCGCCGAGTTCACATAATCTAAGCTTTGAGGTAGGCTACCTTGCCAATTTAGTTTGGCACCAATACCATCATATTTAGCATATATAGCCAACGCGTTCTGTCCAAATTGGCAAATATTGTCATGCTTTCTAACTGGGTCGCTAGAACATGTAGAGAAATATGCTCTGGTAACTCTAGGAAGCATTTGCCTGAGCTGATCATAAAAGCTAGGTGTATCTGTTACTTTGTCAGCGTCAAGGTGCGTGCTTGAACAAAACATGTAGTTAGTATCAACAATTACTCTCCAAGCTGATGAAAATACAAGGGACGAGTACATTGACTGAGTCAGCATGTGCGCTGCCTTTCCGCTGACTATATCAGTCAATGCCACGCATATCCTGACAGACTTTATTGCCCGAAGCTCCTTTTCCCTTAGAATTGGGCACGCGCTCAATGGCGGAGTAGAACAGATTGGGCCTGACACAATACGCAGTGACATTGTAAAATCTTTAAAGTAGTACTCACGTGCTACCTCTTCCCAACTGGGACCTAGAGAGGCAAGCAAATCGGTATCAAGTACCATCGAGCCAATGTAGTCATATGAGTCACTACCATCAATAGGCAAGGTATACTCAAATATTTTCTCCAATATGTGCTTTGGTAGCTGATAAAATAGAGAAGCAGATGGCATATTGCAAGAGCAGGGTTCAAGTTGATAGAGGATAATAACAAAAAGCTATTGCGAAGATAGTAGTAACGCTAGATGTTTGTAAATAAGATCACGAGTAGGAAGAAGAAAAGTGCTTGCTCGCTGTTGGCAAATAATTTTCTTCTTGTGTTGGTCTTCAAAGAAGGCGAGTGCTTTTGTACTATGGCCATAGCTCAAAAGGCAAAGACTGCATGCCGCTTTTTCCCTTTGACAAGCATTTATTGGAGTGCTCTTGCTATACAATTAAAGAGAATAATTGTGCTGCAGTTTACCACTATTAGTAATGCGTTGGCTACGTGAAGGTGGCATGTTGGTATATGTGCCAAGAATTGGCAGCACTTTGGCGATGTTGTACACCAGGCCGCGTTTGGTGCGGGGATTTGGGGAAATCCACCTTCGTGTCGGACATAGGGAAAACCCCGCAACCAAATTTTGTCGAGGATGGGTTTCACTTTTATGCAGCTAGGTTCTACTTTCTTTTTCGATAAAAATGGAGATTTTACTTCCCCCCCCCTATTTCTCAAGTTGGACCATTTTTGCAGACTGTTCAGCTCATCTCTTGCCTCGCTGTGCCTGGTACTTTCTCGCTGTTTACTTCCATTATTATTCTATTTTTATATATCCTGCACATGCCGACTTCAACAATGACCACTCCCTCTCTCTTCTTTCTAATCCCAACAACGTGCACACCTTTACTCCAACACCCGTGTTTTCACTCTCATCACATTTAATTATCTTTAGCGATGTTTATTAAATACACTTTTGGCTATATCAGAGTACTATTCCCCCGAGCTCAAACATTTCCTCATAGTACTTGGCTTGGAGTGATCCTTCCAGCGACAGGTCAGTAAGGGATCTGCGATGTGGGTTCGCTATCCTATTGGGTTTTGAGAAGTCGGACTCGACAGCCCCAGAGTTAGCAAATATTGTGGCAATGCCACCTACAAAATCGCAGAGCAAAGGATACTTGCGCCCCAGCTGTTCCCATGCTTTGTTGAATGGTATTTCGTCTGTTTGCGAACTAACGACAGTCTGAACTACCTCCTTTTCTTTAAACGTGGCTACCATCTTGGCATGCGCAAGCTCCACCTGTCCAGCCATGTCCTTCCTGCGTATGTCGCCAAATCGCTTGAGGAAGAGCTTGTACTTTGTTGCAAACTCAACACCGGACATTTTTACCAGCTGACGAGGAAAGATGGGTGGCAATTGCTCTCGGCTCATCTCATTGTTGGTGACATGAAGTGTGCATACCCTAGATACTCCGGTAAGTATGGACGTAATGAATACGTAGAATATAGATATCAAGTTTGTATTTAATGTCAAATAAACTAAGAGCTTTAGGGAGAAAGACAAGTGTTAAGAGCTGTGAGAAGATGCCAAAACATCGTTGACAAAACCATTTGGGCAGCGTTTCAGTTTTTAAAAAAAGAGTGTGCTTGCTACTAGTGTTTTAAACAAGCCTGGCTATAGAACCGTTGAGCTGGCAACAATCGAGAGTAAACTGATTTATTGCATTTTGCATAAAATCAAGTAAGAAAAATAGAAACTAAAACTAAAACTAAATAGCACAATGGTTCGAGAGCTAAGAAATGCCAAACACCATTTTTAGGCGTCCTTGCACTATTGCCCCCCGTTTGCCTCTCTCCTTTGAGGTGTGCTATTTGTAGTGCTTAATAGAGACTTGGCACCCTCAGCTGACAGACATGTGACAAGCCCTTTGCCACCTTGCTTACTTGCTTGAGCAAACCAGACCAAAATATACGTTCACTCAAGCAAGTAATACATTTCTAGGGGGTGTTTCAGAAACTATTGTAATACGCTCTAGTTGTTCAGCATGTCTATTGAATGGTTCTTCCTTGATAGCCTGCTTGATTATATTATCCATAGACTTTTTATATGACGCCTTCACCTTAAAATACTTAATACTTGGGCACAAGGCAACCAATAACATACCATATGTCATTAGCATATTGGTACCAAAGCCAGTAAGCAAGTTGCAACACTGTAGGCGATTACTGAGTATTCCCCATTTGCTGGTAAAAAGATCATAGAGTTCTTTATTGTCAAAATCGATATACTCATCATCAAATATCAACGCACCATTAGACAAATGAGTCATCTGTGGTAGATTGTTGATAAGAGCACACAGCAAGTCGAATGTCATGCTTTGATTCTCTATACTCAAATACCGAATACTTTGAATTTTAGGCCCTAGTGTTAGCCCTTCTTCAAGTGGAATAGTAATGGGTGTAGGGCTTATCGTCAGGCTTCGTATGCGAGGGATGATGCTTAGAGCATATGGCCAATAAGCAGCAGGCCTATCAAAGTTGCTATTTCTATCAAGTCCAATTTTAACATGGCGTATGTTCGGGTAACTGGAGCCCATGAATACCTGGTAGTCGCTCAAAAGTTTTAAAAATTCCTCATCTGCTAAAATGCTCACATGTGTTAGTGTCGTTCTCGTACTTGTAAAGAGTATGTCGTCATTAAACGGATAACTCCTCTGAATATGCAGATGAGTCAGACTCGGGAGTAGAATTTCAGGGCTAACTTCGCTGAGAGCAGGATGTGTGTTATCTCGTGCAGAAAGTACAAGCGTTTTCAATCTAGGATACTCTACTGATTTACCATTTTCATCAGAAAATATGCTAACCGCTTGTAGTTTCATACAGTTATGAACTTCTAGCAACTCCAGAGAGGCAGCTTGCTCGTGGACTAGCATAAAAGTACTGTCAGTGTACATGCCTGAACACAGTCGCATCTCTGTGATCGCCGAGTTCACATAATCTAAGCTTTGAGGTAGGCTACCTTGCCAATTCAGTTTGGCACCAATACAATCATATTTAGCATATATAGCCAACGCGTTCTGTCCAAATTGGCAAATATTGTCATACTTTTCAACTGTCTCACCATAGCTTTTAAAAACGCAAGCTCTGGTAACTCCAGGAAGCATTTGCCTAAGCTGATCATAAAAGCTAGGTGTATCTGTTACTTTGTCAGCGTCAAGGTGCGTGCTTGAACAAAACATGTAGTTAGTATCAACAATTACTCTCCAAGCTGATGAAAATACAAGGGACGAGTACATTGACTGAGTCAGCATGTGCGCTGCCTTTCCGCTGACTATATCAGTCAATGCCACGCATATCCTGACAGACTTTATTGCCCGAAGCTCCTTTTCCCTTAGAATTGGGCACGCGCTCAATGGCGGAGTAGAACAGATTGGATCTGACACAATACGCAGTGACATTGTAAAATCTTTAAAGTAGTACTCACGTGCTATCTCTTCCCAACTGGGACCTAGAGAGGCAAGCAAATCGGTATCAAGTACCATCGAGCCAATGTAGTCATATGAGTCACTACCATCAATAGGCAAGGTATACTCAAATATTTTCTCCAATATGTGCTTTGGTAGCTGATAAAATAGAGAAGCAGATGGCATATTGCAAGAGCAGGGTTCAAGTTGATAGAGGCTAACAAAAAAGCTATTGCAAAAACAGTAGTAAAGCTAGATGTTTGTAAATAAGATCACGAGTAGGAAGAAGAAAAGTGCTTGCTCGCTGTTGGCAAATAATTTTCTTCTTGTGTTGGTCGTCAAAGAAGGCGAATGCTTTTGTACTTTGGCCATAGCTCAAAAGGCAAAGACTGCATGCCGCTTTTTCCCTTTGACAAGCATTTATTGGAGTGCTCTTGCTATACAATTAAAGAGAATAATTGTGCTGCAGTTTACCACTATTAGTAATGCGTTGGCTACGTGAAGGTGGCATGTTGGTATATGTGCCAAGAGTTGGCAGCACTTTGGCGATGTTGTACACGCTTAACCAAGGCAATGCTCTTGAACCGCACCGGTTGACTGCGTGGCCGCAGCTATTAGAACAATTTTCCCAACCACTTTTGGTCTTTGCAAGCCTTTTGTTTTCAAAGAATCCTTTTTGCAAGCCCACTGATATGCCAAAGCTCGCTAGCTACAAAAATTCAAAAAGCATCCCTCCTTCTCTTCGTGCCTACTTTTTTGTTTGTTCCTTGTTCTTTGTTTTGCTTGTGCTTTCACTGTTCAATTTTTGTTTTAAGCTATTACTTGTTTGCCATGTCTTCTTCCAACAAGCTATGTCTCGACAAAATTAGTTGTTTGAATCCCAACAAGGTATACTTTGGTACTCACAAAGCAGAGCCAAAGACCCGCGTTGAGATGCGTATGCTCAAGGCCAGCGCATTCATTCGTTCTGTTCCAGAGTGGTCTGAGCAGCTAAACAACGAGGAAAGGCGTCAGGAGTGGACAACCCAAGTCAAGGACACCTTCAACTTGGCTGACGAGGAAGTCGAGTACGTCTTTGAGGAGCTCAACTACTATGCTCAGCTAAAGGAGAACGGTGGTAGTGGCGAAGAGCTCGGAGACATAGACAACTTGTGGACAGTCAAGGCCGCAAGCAACTGTGAGTTGGCTGAAGAGTTCAAGCGCAATGCTGCGGTTTTGGAGTGTGACTTTACCGAAGCTGAATCAAACGAGGCTACTTTGTCATCTGGATTTAAGGCACTGGTTAACCCGTTCCTGTATCCATTTTCTAGTGACAATTCCTTGCTACTTGAAACCCCAGTAGCAACCCCGGAGGCTGCATTGGACCCCACGTTGTCCCGAACTATGCCTGGGTCTCCAGAGGACTGGCTTCATGAAATTCGGGATCTTAATACAACCTTTTCCGCCGACAAGGACGTATTTGACAAACGTGAAATAATTGAGCCGGTTCGAGCGTGCTATGCAGTCGAGTTTGATGAAGAGTATGTGTGCTGGTTGCCCACTGACTTTTACATTAACGACGACGGATCTGTGACTATTCCCTCGTATATCAACAATCTGCACCCAGTGCGCTACGCGGCTCTGTACCAGACTATTTCCAAGGTATTTGCCAAATTCGTGCCTTTGCTCGAGCAAGTGACGACTGACGTGATCCACCCTCGTAGCTTGCGTGCCAAATTTGACAGAGAATCTTGTATTAATCCTGGAATGGCTGATCCCCAAGATATTTTCGAAATGTTTGAAGATAGAATTCCACTTCCAGAAGCGTACCAAAAGTATCTTTTCACAGTAAAGAGGACCTACGGCGGTACCAGCAGAGACGTGCAATATTTGGATACGGAGGCTCTTTACAAGGCATATTATGAAGCAGAGGTTTATACTGAGCCAGTTCCAGAGCCGTTCCATCCTACTGACAGACCAATCAAGCCCTATAGCATGCGCGGACTGCCACTACAGGCCACAGTGGATATAGGCAGTATCTGTTTGACACCCGAAAATCCAATACAGCCAGAGGGAGAATGGCGGGTAGTTGGTAGAGCTGACGAGTGTGTATATGCCGTCGGTCTATACTTTTACGATGTGGAGAATATTGCCAACCTCAAGCTAAAGTTCCGCGACCCAGTGACCACAATAATATTCACCTACGAAAAGGGATTAGATGATTTCCGTCGCTCTCACGTTGTAGAAGAAGCGGAGGTGGATTGTTACAAGGCTGAATGTAAACAATTCTACACTCAAGAAGTGGGCGAAGTGGAGATCAAGTCTGGTAGCTATATTTGTTATCCAAATTTCTACCAGACCAAGATGCCTTCGTTTGAACTAGCGGATCCGACCCAGCCTGGACACGTCAAATACATTGCGTTCTATATTGTTGACCCAACACAGAGACTGGTTTCAACCCAAGTCGTTCCACCACAGCAGCCAAACTGGGCCACTTCCTCGAGTGGCGCTGCTTCTGCTAACATAGTCGAGGGTATGAACGACCTGTCGTTGGACAACGTAGGTACTCTTGAAGAAGAAGAGTACGAAGAAGAAGTGGAAGACGCTATTGAGAGAGCAGAGTGGCTTCAGTGCCTGCACGCCAACTGCAACAGAGACGCAATGAAACGGTTCAGCGTCTACATGTACGATAGCGACTACTTTGATTAGATATTGCATTAATTCGTATACGATATATAAGAAATATATGAATAATGCATAAAAATGGATATATTAGAGAAAATACACTAGGTTTCTGGTACAATTGGCGGCTTTCTAGTTCGATTCTCGATAATCCTAGAGTACACCCAATCGACAGCCGGTTTTACGCCCTCGCCATCTAAACCAGACGAATCGAGAACGCGAACATCTCTATCCTCCATAAAATCAGCCATAGAGTTTACCATCTCCTTGACCTCCGCCAACGACATTCCCTTTAGATCCCGCTTATTAGCCAACACCAAAACTGGCACCCCATCCAAATCCCCAGCCCCCAACAGACCCAATAGCGCTTCTTTAGCTTCCTCTATGCGTTCCGAGTTACAAGAATCGATAACAAACACAATAGCATGGCAGTCCTCGTAATACGACACCCAAATACCTCGTAGGTCGGGCTGTCCGCCAAGATCCAAAAACTTGACTAACGCTCGTTTCATAGGGATTTTGCCAATGTTTACACCGACCGTAGGCTGAATTCGGCTGGGCGCCATGCCTGGGTGACCGGTGTAGATGTTTTTAATCTTCTCGAGTAGCGTCGTTTTACCCGCTCCATCTAGTCCCAATATTAGTATGTTGTATTCGTCTTGTCGTGTAAAGTATCGGTATGCTCCTGATACTAGTGTGTACATTTGTGTGTGTGTGTGTGCGAGTGTTTGGAGAAAGTGAATACAAAAAAGAATCAAATGAACTGTAATCCGCTCAGTCACGTCTGTACATTTC
>JANBQS010000438.1:0-17999 GCA_027577415.1 Coemansia sp. RSA 922
TACGTTCCATATGCATCTAGTCGCTCTAGTGTCACTGTTATTGGGTCAAGAGTCTCATCGACCACTCCATATGTCGGTGATTCAACTGAACCGTGGTATCTATAGCTCAAAAAAAAAAACGCAATGGCATTAACAAATCATTCCTCCAAAAAATAAAAAATCAAATCGCTAACACGCAGTATTAGAGTTACTTACCGAGCAATATGGCGATCATGATCACTAGATGTGGTGTAAGAGGACGTCGGCGAGGACGTTACGAGTTCTTCCCGATCCATATAAACAAGAGAAATAAAAAAGATATGGAGGGGGAGAAAAAAAGGTAAAAGAAGAAGAAAAAGCAGAGAAAGTATCACGCGAAAAAAAAGTCTATGCAGGTTGAAATCCTAAAAAAGAAAGAGCAAACGAGTGAATCAAAATAAAAAATCCACTATTTCTTCGTTTCTACACCAAAAAAAAAAAAGAGTCATTGTTGTAGAATAGGCGCAGTCATTTTTTTAACATACGTATCCAAAAGTAGTCATAATGCATAAAAAAAAAAGAGTACATTGTTATTCTCACTTACCTCAACAATATACACCAAAGACTAGTGACCAAACAGACTACATTATATAGCTTGATGTTTTTTGTTAGTAGAAATCAAGGAAAGGCGTATCGGTCCTGAACGAAGCAAATCTGGATTAACAAGCACCTGATTTACGTACACACAGGCTGTGACATTGCAAGTATTAGAGATCTGCATTGAGGAAAAAAAGCGGGGTTCAGATAGTGTGCATGTTTTGGGGAGACAGGGAAAAAAAAAAAAGAAAACAAGTGGATGGGGAAAAAAAGAAAAAAAAATAGTCGCCGACAAATAAACTGAGGGGGGGAAGTGAACCCATGGTACCGGATCGCAAACCATTTGGTCGGTACAGACCCAGAGCCACGGTACCGGTATACACCTCAAAGAGGGGGACAGTCTTTGACAAGCATCCCCCTTTTTAGAGTATATTTTATTTGTGTGTAGACCATTCCGTTTTTTGTTGTTTTTCCCCTTTCGTTCAACGACGACTTACGTGTAACGGAATAGATAGTGTATAACAAGATTATCGAATAATACAAAAAAGAAGAAGAAAATAAAAAAAGTATTGAATTCAACAAGGTGATAGAAGGAAAAATAAAAATAAAAGAGAAAAAAGGAAGGAAAAAAAAAAACAGACAGCCCCTTGACTAGCTGTGACTGACTGACTACCCCCCCATCCACACTTTTTTTTTTTGCTATCGCGTGTGTGCCACAGACATATTCCCCGCGCCGATCCACTATATGTGAATCCCTTCTCTTCTCTTCCCCTCTTTGGAACCCACTTCCGCTGTCACTAGCCTCACTCGGACATTATTACTCCATCCAGCATTTCGGTATCTTAGGACCAGGGGTCTGGGGAGAGGGAAGTCAACCGACCAGCTGGGATCAATGGACAATCCCGCCTGTATTTGTTGGGGGGAGGAGAGGAGAGAAAAAAATATGTATTTAGTTGATTATATGCTCGCCAGCAACAGCCTCATACTCGTCAACCGGTCGATTAGCTTGCAAATTATGCAAACGTTGGCCAACCAAGTACACGCGATCTCTAGCCAACCGAGTCCAACGCTTATACAACAAGCACGCACGCCAAACAGCAGCCGAGGTGACACACAAAAGCAAAAAGGTCTTGCTAGCGAATGCCAATAGAGCAATATCGTCGAGCGCAACAATCCGCGCAAAACTTGTTGCTGTCAACTGGTCATATCGCCATAGCATAGCAGCGGCCAGAGCAAACGGAACAGCAGCAATAGTAAGCGACGCCAAAATAACTGGTACGGCAAAGACCCACACGGCTCTCCACACATGCCACTGGTGCGGAGCGCCAGTAAACATGCGTTCCAGCTCGCGCGAAATACGCCAGTCGGAGAAGAATCGCAGGACCGAGTGGGCTATCCACACATGCATTAGACTGAACATCCAATTGCGCACCATAGCAGTGACCAAGCCCCTGCCCAGCGGCACCTCGGGGCTCTCCAGTATCCGCCGGACGACTACTACCACGTATACTTCAATGACCAGACTGTAGGCCAGTGGGACGGCGCCCAGGAACGCGGCACATACGACACTAAGCTTCCAAAAAGCCGTCCACGCCCGACGTCCGCCACGGATGAGGGCAGCAGCGTTGCCTTCGCCACCCGCGTTGGCAATGACTGCTACAAGCTCAGCAACGCGCACAGCGAGAGCGCAGCTAATAACCACACACAGCATGCCGACACCCAGCGCAAACACATTGCTAGTCGGATCGTCCATGTTCACGCGGCGACAAACCCAGGGTCCAACAGCTAGCGCCAGCATCAGCACAGCAACGCCGACAACAGCTATGGCGATCCAGCCCAGACCGATAAACATGCCTAGGCGCAGGCGCAGGCCAGGCGGGGCATAGACGACGGTGTGGTCCTCGCGCTTGAATCTCTGGTCGCGGTAGCTGCTTTCTGGCGCAGGAGCTGGCAGCAGGGCTGGATCGATCAGTCCCGAAGCACGAATATCAGGGTGATCCGCAGCCTCGTAGTCATGGCGGGTGCTGACGGGACGCCCATGCTCATCAATAGGCACCAGCATGCGACGGCCAGCGACAACAGGCACTGTGTCAATGGCTGGCACCCGCAGGTTGCTGCCGTCCAAGACAAACACCACCGATGATCCGACCAGCGCGCGGTCAATGGCGGCCTGCAAGTGATCGCGGTATTCACGTGTCGGCAGGGCCCACTCCACGGGTCCAGCACGTGCCAAGTCTAAATAGCGGAACTCGGCAAAGGCAGTGCGTACCGCATCGGTGGGGGCGCACAGCCGCGCAACGCAGCTGGGCAGCCAGGGCGCAGCAGGCATGGCCCACCGGCCCTCGTCCATGACGTCGCGGTCGCCCAGCATAAACTCCGACAGCCGAGCGACGCGCGCCGCCACGCGCCACCACCGATTGAACACGGCCTGCGCCACAGCGAACGGCTTTCCCCAGGCAACGGCCAGCGGCAGCAAAAAGGCCACCCAGGCGTACAAGTGAGGCGGAAGCGAGTCGTCGCCCAGACCAGCCCAGGTAATGGGGAGCATTCCCTCGGGCGCCACGCGGGCGGCCATGTGAGCCGGCACCAAGACGCAGGCGGCGATGATGGTGCAGTACATGATGGCGCTGCGGCCGATCTTGTACTGCTGCGGCACCATGCGGTCCTCGAGGATCTCGCGCATGGGGTGGAACTCCGGGTCATTCGGGTCGCGGATGAACCACAGCACGCCGGGCCGCAGCACCTGGCGGCAGTACAGAACAAAGCGGGCAAAGTGGATCATGAACCCGAGTCCGACCATCCAGTACACGACGATGCGGGCCCACGGCCAGCCGCCGCCCGCCCACAGCGCCGGCTGCAGCACCGGCCCCAGCGACGATGCCATGCAGTATCCGCACAGCGCGGGGAACAGCGCCAGCTCGACCAGGATAAAGTACGCGATTTTGGCCATCAAAACAACCACCCGCGCCTGCGCATACGTCACCGTTCGACGCAGGCTGCGCGGCGCATACGCCACCAGCACCCACGCCAGGGCGATCAGCACGACGTGGCCGGTGCCGATCATCGCCAGCCGCTCGCCCAGCGTCGCCCCGCCCGTCGCCCGCTGCAGCCACGCCGCCGCACGGTCGACGGGCACGCCCCACCGCACAAAGCGCCGCCACACGTCGCGCTCGCCCTCCGTAATCCCCGACAAATACGCCGAATCAAGCGCCGCCACTTCGGGCAGGGTTGGCGTGGGCGTGACGCTGGCGCTGACCCAGGGGAACAGCACTTGCATTGCCCACGACTGCTGCACGCGCTGCAGCACCGCCGCCGAGCCGAGCTGGTCCCACAGCTTGACGTCGGCTCGCAGCGCCCCGCGCATGCCTGGCACGAGGAATGCGAGCACTGGGCCGAGCATGTTGACGCTGATCTCGGCAATGGGCAGCAGTCGGTCAAGCACAAACTCGCTGACGGTGTCGACGGCAGTGGTGCAAGCGTACACGGCGTAAAGCGCCCACCGTATGGGATTCAGCAGCACAAACCTGCGCCCGATGATAAAGGGAATCCACGCCAGGCATGCCAGCACCAGGCTGACCATCGACCACACAAGCACAAAATACTGCGCAGCGTCCATCGCTCGCCCGCGGAATCCCATTGCCTCCAGCACTCCCTCGCCCATCTCAGGGTCGCCAAAGTTGTCCTCGTCATCAGCCGCCGCAGGGGCAGCATTAGCAGCAGCAGGCATGGGCTGCGCGGGAGCAATTGGCACTGGCTCTGCAGGAGCAATTACTTCAGCCTCCACCGCTTCTTCTACGTGGTCTTCTTCTTCTACATGGTCATCCTCTACGTTGTCTTCTTCCACGTTGTCTTCTTCTACATTGTCGTCTTCGCGCCGAGCATTGGGCATAATTCCCGCGCCAAAGTCTAACAGCCCCTCGTAGTACTCGCGTCGCATACGCTGACGTAGCGCATATCGCCACCTGGCATCGTCGTCATCAACCTCGCCGTCATCAACCTCGCCGCCATCAACCTCGCCGCCATCAACCTCGCCGCCATCGCTGCCCGAGTCGCTAGCCGGATGGAAGCCAACTCTTGCTGGGATTCCACGCGAGCTCTCGGATGTAAAAGTAGGCGGCGGCGTACTACCTGCATCGCGTACCATAAAAGTGGCGCCTTGCGATGACGACTCGCTGCTAGTCACCAATGACCAAGCGTTGTCACCCTCATCCGCATACTCGTCATCTTGCAACCCAAACGAGTCGTGGTTTCTAGCAGACGCGCTTGGTTCTGATTGGTCGCTGTTGCTGACGCTGTGTCGACGTATGGGCACAGGCTGCTCATCTGGCAGGTGGTCGTCAAGAAGAGCAAGACGTTCGAATAGTGGCCGATAGTGTGGGTTCTCGACAACGACTGGCTGAGCATGTACAACATTGGGTGGCGGTGGCGGTGGTAGCTCTGGCTCAGGCATTGGCTCCAATACCTGTGCTTGAGCGTCAAGAACAGGATCGTCGACAAAGTTTTCCTGCACGGGAGCATTGGCATAAATCCAGTCACGCAAGATAAACAGCGCCATAAACAGGACGATTGTAACCACAGTAACCACTCCGCCTTCGATCCATTTGGCCATCAGCTCAGCGACAGAGTCCACAGCCTCATCTATCCACTCGTCAGATACGCTTACTCCAAGTGCCCTGCTAAGCACCTGAGCGCTGGGCTTGATCACCAGTCGTGTTGACATATATAAAACAAGCGCCGTAGTCTTGGCTCCGTCCAGTACTCCTGTGCGCGAGACAATAGGCGTCACCGTGTTGTTTGTAAGTGCAAATTGGTACCATTCGTGCCACGACGAAAACCCGACAAACCGCACTGACGCTGAGCTGACAGCGTAAACAACAGCCTCAGCTGCATTATTCAGATTGTCAGCGCTGTCGTCAGCAATAGGCGCAGACGACTGCCCGCCGCTCCAAAAGTAAAAGCGAGTCATCCAGTAGACGATATACGGTAGTAGCAAGAACCACACTGCCAATACAAGGACCCCTCGAGTCACAAACAAAATAGTCCGCGCTACGTTGCTCAGCATTTGCCGCACAATTATGCTCTTTGGAATCGTCTCGGGCATATTGGGATCATACACAGGTGTGAACGCGTATTCGTGTTTGCATAGCTCGCAGTATCTTTTGTTGCTGTGTGCGAGCCACTCTTCTAGGCAGTCCTGGTGTACGTATTTAATGCTGCCTGAGCATCGGCATGGGTAGAACAGCGGTTCCTCCTCCGTCGCCTCGCCACGACAGACTCGGCAAATTGCCACTACACTTGACAAAAAAATTAATAGTCTGCTTTAGTAATTTCGAGTGTATACATAAAGCCACTTGCGTGCGTACATGCTGTAAAGTACATACCTTCGTCATGATCCATTGTGGTCTATGTATACGCCCTTGTCTTGTATTAAAAACGACACAATAAGATTAGTAAATGTAAATTTGAAAGAAAAAGGCAGTTTGATTGAAAAATGACAAAAAGAAAAGAATAGTAATTAAAAAAGAACACAAGAGCTTACTGACTGCGCCCCAGTGTTTTGTCTTGTGACTCTTGCATTTTAATCTGATCACCTCGAAAATTTGGGCTATGGTTTAAAAAATAAAGTCGGCGTACTTGGCCAGATCCTCATCCTGCTTCAGGTACTCAAAGTTGGCATCGGGGTAGTTGAAGATCAAGTCAACTCCGCCGTCCTGGTAGTTGGGGTACAGGCGAGCCATCCCTTCCTTGACATAGTAGTCAAAGCTCAAAACCTCGGGCTGTCCGAATCCAAAATCAATAGTGCGGAACGGCATGTAGCGCAAGGCAGACAGTCCAAAGTACGACGTCTGTGGCGAATTACACAAGGTAAAGCTCGCTATGTACAGTAAGCCCAAATTGGTCTCGATAGTATGCATGACGGCCTTTGTATACTCGCTGCCGACCATTGAGCTATACTCCTTGATCGCCGTTGCCAAATCCTTGTACGAGCTGCTGACGACCGTTTGGGTAGGCAGTGGGGCGACAGTAGTACACGAGATATTGCCAGTAAAATTAACTGGCATATTGGCGCGAAGACGGCCGTCGTAGGCGACAACGACATACGAAATTTGAGGCGGCATGGCGTATACCAGAGTATTGGCACGCACCATAGCCTGGGCGCACAGCGCTGTCAATGCCATATTAACGGTCTGCGTCTTATCAATGTCTTGGCGCATGCGCTCTAGGTTAGTCGGGGTAAAGTGCATCAAATGCTGGTCCTCGTAAGTGGGCAAGTCGGGCGAGGCAATTAGAACTGGGGCGATGTTTGCGGGAAACTCCATCAGCAGTGGCGGCACATTCTCCTTAAAGTGGCGGATAAAGGGAGGGTCGACGGGCTCGATGCTGTCAAAGTAACTTTGCATCTCCGTACGGCTAGTGACTGGTGGCTGAGCGAGCTGGCAGTCAGAGTTGCCAGTGCTGTGCAAGTGGCGGGCATACTCGGCCCAGTGGTTCATAAAGGTTATCATCCCGGAGCCATCAAACAGTACATGCGAGAGCGAGTATGCCAGTCCTACGTAATCGCTGTTCTTGAATCGCAAAACTTGGATAATTGCTGCCGAGTGGTCCTTGTGGTACGTCGCCCTGGGCAGCCTGCTCACGCCACTCTCGCGATAGAATCGCTTAATGTCAAAGAACTTGACATTGCTGCTCTCCTTGGATGCAGTATTTGGGCGCATACTCATAAAGGCGTCGGCTGGATGGTCAACGTGGATCTCTGCAATATCAGGCATGCACAAGTTGGCCGGGTCGACAGACATGACAGCTTGACCCTGGCTGTTGACAGTAGGCCGGCCCACGATCATTGGGTAGTGGTCGACAACAAGCTGTAGGAAGCTATGGCGGAGCAAGTCGAAGCTCATGAACTCTCCTTCGGCTTGGCAAGTATTCTTGTAAAAGTAAAGCCCATCGACAGTTATTCCAAACTGAGCCAAGTCCAGCGTTGTTAGCTCTAGATCTTGTGGCTTGATGCCAGCCAGCAAGTCGTTGTCGCTTTTAGTTGCGTCAGAACCAAGCATAATGATAAAAGTAAGAAAAAAAAGAAGAGAAGAATGGCGAGAAGAAAAAAAGAAGGAACCAAGATGCTCTTTATCTTTTGAACAAGCTAAAATAGGTGGCCAAGCCATTATTTATTCGACATTGCGCCATGCAATTAAAAAAAAACCATTGTATTGACATGTGTGGCTTTTTTTTTCTTCCTAAATTGGAAGTGGCGTATACAGTCTGATTCGACTCGATTAGCCAATCCAGCTCGGCTCGGCTCGGCCCGGCCAGCACCAGCCCAAGCGTGACGAATGGCTGAGAAAGTTCCACCATTCTCTCTCCAATTATCAATTTTCTTTGAAGCATATTAAATAGAATAGCGAAATGTACGCATCGACGTCTGGAAGTACGTGTCATTTGCTTTAACCGCCACAGAGAATATTCTAGATTGCGCTAGCTGCTGCTAATTATTATTGTTATTTTGTTGCCAATTTGCTACATGTAGAACCTAGAAACTTTCGGCTGCTGGACGAACTCGAAAAGTCGGAGAAAGGAGTCAGCGACGGCTCGTGCACATACGGTCTAGAGAACGCAGAAGATGACATCTATATGGTCAATTGGGTTGCGTCGATATTGGGACCACACAATACACAATTTCAGAACCGCATCTACACGGTGAAGCTAACGTGCGGCATGGATTACCCCAAGGTCCCGCCAACTGTGGTTTTCGAGACCAAGATCAACCTTGGTGACGTGGTCAAGGCTGATGGCACCGTTGACCCGAAGAAGCTCGAGATCTTGAACAAGTGGGAGCCTACGAGCAGCCACACTCTGCTATCTGTGCTTATCGGCCTGCGCCAGCTAATGGGAAGGGATCCGCACCGCAAGTCTATACAGCCTGAAGAGGGCACTAAGTATGCCGACAAGAAGACCGACGGCGTGCAAGTGGGCAGGTGAGTCTTGTTTTTTTTTTTGTTTACAATTTTCCCCCCCTATAAACACGACAAGCTCTTCCATTAAAAAAAAAAACTATGTGGGGAAGTCAGTCAGGGGTTTGGAAAATACGTGGGCCGATTGCTTGGCACTGCCCCTTCTTTTCTTCTCTGCGTTTTGTCAATTTATATTTCAGTCGAATTTACTTTTCACCCTTCTCTTTTAGCCCGCCTGGCGGACTACCTACTTAATTTATCGACATTTACGCGCACATTGTTGTAGTGAACACAATGGCCGCAGACAATGACACCGAAATGCCAGGAGCAGCAGTGGCAGCAGCAGCAGTAGAGGCAGAGGTTGAGCAGGGCAGCTCGACAGCACAGGCGCCAGGCTCGTCGTCGTGGAAGCCCGGAGAGCGCGTATGCTCGATAGCTGAGCTGAGCCGGGCTTCGAACATCCGGCTGTCGCGCAACATGCCTATTGCAAAGTACTTTCGAGATCTCGACGAGACGCTGGAAAAGGCCAAGAAGCGGCTGCTGGAGCAGGACCTGCAGTATGCGTACGTGTTCTACCTGCGCTACGTGACTGTGGTCATCAAGCACCTGCCTGGGCTGCCGGACTATCACAAGCCGGAGTATGCAAAGCAGCGCGAGCGCACGTCAAAGGCCGCCAAAAAGGCGCTATCGACGCTTGAGAAGCTGCAGCCAATCTTGCAGATGCGCTACGACGAATATGTAAAGTACTTGGGCTCGCTGCCGCGCCCTATCGCTCAGGTCTCGACGTTTTCTACTCGCCGTGGGTCCAGTGTTCGGCGACTGGGCCTGGCTGACTCTTCTGACGCGCCGTCTGCGCCCAGCATCGACGACTACCAAAAGGCCGATCCACAATTGCCCAGTATTCACTTGCGCCGCGAGTCTGATGCCGCCCGGCATGGATTCTCGCTGGCCGAGACGCTTTCGGGCCTGAGTCTTGGCGACTCGTCCCCCGTTGCCCGCCACAGGGCGTCGGCGCCAAAGGAGGCGGTGCTGATCGAGTACCCGGCTGTTGAGCCAAGCCCTGCCAGTCGGCCCGAGACTCGGCATCAGCAGTACTCGCCCGTGACTGGCGAGGCGGCAAAAATAACCAAGCCCCCGCCCCCGCCTGTGCCGCCCCGGCCGCAGAGGCATGCCGCTGCCAACAGCATCTCAAGCGTCGTCTCGCAGCCAGTGTCGCCATCGCCGTGCTTGCCGCCCAAGCCGCAAGGATACCACAGCGAGGCAGACCTGTACAAGGACGGTGCCAACATCACTAGTGGCGACGACGGGCTGCTGTTTATGCCGCAGTGTATTATCGATGCGGGCCACTTTTCGCTGACCGAGGGCGGCGTGCGCATGCGACCAGTGCAGCTGCCCGAGGGTATCATCGAAGAGTTCATTGACATTGCAGCGCCCAACACGCTGGCCAACATTGAGACGTGCGGAGTGCTCTGCGGGCGACAGGTCGCGGGCCAGGAGGCACTGGTAATGACGACGCTTATCATCCCCAAGCAAAGCGCCACGTCGGACACCTGTACGACGGAGCGCGAGGAGGAGCTGTTTGTTGAGCAAATGGCGCGCGATCTGATTACGCTGGGCTGGATCCACACGCACCCGTCGCAGACCTGCTTTATGAGCTCATTAGACCTGCACACGCAGTGCTCGTACCAGCTGATGCTGCCCGAGGCAATTGCCATTGTTTGCTCGCCCAAGCACCACCCGCGCTTTGGCATCTTCCGCCTGACTGACCCTGCGGGCATCGACGTCATCCAGAATTGCAAGCAAAAGTCGGCCTTCCACCCGCACGACGAGTCAAAGACCATTTATACCGACGCAGACACGGGCGGCCACGTCGTAGTGGCCAACTATGACTTTGACATAATCGACTTGCGTAGTGCGCCAGTACAGTAGATTTTTATTTTTATTTCATTTCATTTTTTATGAACATGTCCCAAAACTAGTAAAGTGGTTTACCATGTGATTGGCTTTTGTCATTTTTTTGAGCCAGGAACCGTAATTTCAAAAAATACCAGTACATTTTTATTTCTCCTACTTTGTATAAATGCTGTTTTACTCTTTCTTCAAGACACAGGTTGGGCAGCAGGTCACGATAGAGCTAAAGAACGACTTGGCGATCCAAGGAGTACTCGAGTCTGTGGATCAGTTTTTGAACTTTAAGCTCAAGGATATCAAAGTTGTCGACGAGGAGCGGTATCCACATATGCTGTCAGTGAAGAACTGCTTTGTACGTGGCTCAGTAGTTCGGTATGTACAGTTGTCTCCACCGACGGTTGATACGGCATTGCTGCAAGACGCAGCGCGGCGCGAAGCACAATCTACTCAGCAGATGCAGCAAGCCAAACCCAACGTAGCGCCCGTAGCCTAGATATTGAAAGTTTTCCTTTTGTACTCTAGAATATACACGGGGTTTGGTGGCATATATTCCATGTGTGGAGACAATAAGTAGGAGCACATGGCAAGGTTTCATAATCATCATGGCAAGCTGTGCGGGGGTGTGTGGGATGGAGGTGGGGTGCATACGCAATAATTGAGTCACGCCTTTCTTCCGAAACCTCGGGATGTGCATGCCAAGTCTAAGAAAATATATTCTAGGAGAAAACTTGCCGGAAGAAAAAAAAGTGGCTTTATGTTCTATAGTCCCGGGTACTTTTTTTATCTATGACTCTCGGAGCTCCCCATTTGTACCTCGTGATTTGCCTTTGAACAGGGCAAGCTGCCTTTACTCGGTTCAGACGCCGAGCCATCCATCCCTTGAGTCCCCACTCTATTTACACTTGTCGCTGCCAAGCTGCTCATTCACAATTTGGGGGAGGGGAAAGAGGGCCATTGTGAACAGTCCTCAATCCCTCCAAGAAAACAAAAATATGCAAACAGAGCGAGGACAAAATCGATTGCGTATAAAAGTATCTTTTTTCTTTTTGGTCCCTGAAAGGTTTTTTTTATGTATTTTATCTTTCTTTTTCGCTTCTTGTAATTATTTTTTTGTCACTGCTTTTTATTACGTAACGACCTTTTGATTATTTATTTAAATGGGACGAGACGACGAGCTAGAACTGCAGAGACTGGTAAGTGTTCTTTTACTCTTCCATGCTTGTTCCACAAAACGTCTGATTGCTTTTTTTTTTTTTCCTTCTCCCTCTGGCTGGCTGGCTGGCTATTTTTATTTTATTCCTCGTTTCTTTTTTTTTTTTTGGGAAAGATGTGCATGGCGCTTGTGCCCAGAGAGAGGGCCTGCATAGTGGCTATGCATGCTGGCACTTTTGCCAATCACCATCCATACATGGACGCAACGCATGCACCTATTCCTTCTAGAATGGGCCGCCATTTCAAAGCAACTTAGTAGCCGAAATTACTTTTGAGATTAGATGACCAGGATTGACAGCTACAAGTTTTTCCCTCGCCTCCACCCTTTCCCCCTTCCTTCTCATACCTTTAACATCTTTCCATATACGGATTCATCCTTGTACGACGTTACACGGTCAACGTGGTCTGTAAGCAGAGAGATGACCAATGATGCAGAAGAGGTATTGTTGTTCTTTTTTTGCTCTCTTTAGTGGCTTCTTACCCAATTCCATTATGCCCATTCGGTCTGCAGCTAACCGGGTGTGATCTACATGATCCAAGCTCGCATGTCCCAATTCGAATTGGGGTGGCTATTTTTATGTCACAGGCAAGGGAAGTGGCGGTTGTGGTTGGCTGGTGTAGAAACTAGTCAGACTCGACCTGGTTTTTCCTCGCAGAAAAAAAAAAATGTCTCAGTCAATGCATGCGACACATTTTTTTGACTACAAAAGCTCAGTAGTACTCTCTCCCTCCCCCCACCATCCTTTTTTCTCTCTTTATTCTCTATCTTGCATCTGGCTCCCCCCCTCCCCGCATTCACCTATTTTTTCCTTTGCACACACACATACACGCACACTCATTGAACATATATATCTCTCTTTATCATATCAGCCAATGCTTCCTCGCAACACAAGCACTGACGACTCGGCACAACGATCGCAAGAACAGATCGAGCTCAGTCCATGGACATCCTCAGCAGCGTCGCTGAGCGCGGCGCCGACTATCAACTCTCAGGCTGACGACACTAGCAAGGGCCAAGAAGCTGGCAAGATCGACTCGCCCTCGCCTTCGCAAGTATCGTCGGCTTGCGCCAAGACACTACTGGCGTCGCACTACGCAGCATCCACGGGTATAGAGGAGGAAAAGCGACAGATCAGCCACATTCGGCGACGGTTCATATTTGTGGGCTTGTTTTTCACGATATTTCTCTCTGGTCTGGACCAGACCGTGACCTCGACGATTCTCACGCACATTGCCAATGACTTTAAGGCACTGGATCGTATCGACTGGGTGCCAACGATATTTATGCTCTGTTCGACATGTCTCAATATTCTTTCGGGGCGGATAGCCGACGTGTTTGACCGTGCTTCAGTGCTACTATTTTCGCTGACAGCATTTGTCATCGGAGCAGTTCTCTCAGCGTTTGCCCAATCAATAGTAATGTTCATTGTTGCCCGCGGTATTTCCGGTATTGGTTGTGGTGGAATGCTCAGCCTCTCCATTATCATCATCTCTGACATTGTGCCTCTTGAGCGTCGCGGCAAGTACCTGGGCTTTTTGCAGATTTGCTTTGGCGTATCCAATGCCGCCGGTCCCTTACTCGGCGGCCTGTTTGCTGACCACTTTACTTGGCGCGCTGCCTTTTATGCTGATATGGCCATGGGTCTACTAACTGTTAGCTACTTGACTCTGGTGCTGTGGAAATGCCGGTCTCGCCTGCGCCCAGCTGCACCCATCGACGCTGACAGCATTGCTCCTCGTACGTGGCGCGACGGCCTGCGCACCTTGGATTACATTGGAATTGCACTTATCGTCGCCAGCATTGCGCTGATCATTGTTGGCATGAATTTGGGCGGCACTATGCTATCGTGGTCTGCGCCGGTCACTGTCGCCTGCCTGGTATGTGGCATTGTGCTGTTGGGCGTGTTTGTCGTAGTAGAGCTGCGTGTATCTCAAGAGCCACTGGTGCCAATGTGGATCTTTGGTGTGCGTAACTTGGTGATTGACTTTGCCGTGACGTTTCTGTGTGGTATGTCCATGTTTTCGATCATCTTTTACATGCCCGTTTACTTTTCAGCCGTATTTGGTGCCGACTCTATGCGTGCCGGTCTACTTGTATTGCCATTTGGCATGTCGCTCAGTGTGTCTTCGTTTGTAACGGGTTATTTTATGTCGGGAAAGGACCGCTACCGTCTGTTTATGCGTCTGGGTCCTGCCATCATGGCTCTCGGCGTACTCCTTTTGGCATTGCTGAGCGGTCGTACATCGCAAGCGACGCAGGCCGTCCTGCTTATCGTACCTGGTATTGGTATGGGCAACGTTATAGTTGCCAATGTCATTGCTGCACAAGCCGCAACTGATGCGCATCTAATTGCTACCATTACGCCGCTATGCGAGTTCTTTTTGAGCATTGGTGGCGTCTTTGGCGTTGCCCTGTTTGGAGCTGTATATCGCAATAAGCTCTCGGGTATTTTGACTGCTGCCCTTGTTGGTGAGTCGCTCAGTGCTCAAACGCTTATCAGTGAGGCGCGCAAGGACGTTAGTGTTATCTATGCAGCTGGAGTGTCGGATTCATTGAGGAGAACTGTAGCGGCTGCTTATGTTGACGCTATGCGACTGGGTATGTGGGTCATGTTGCCTTTGCTCATCGTTGCCTTTTTACTGTCGATGGCAATGAAGGGACGTCGCACATTAGGCAAAAAAGAAACGCAAGAGGCGTCTTTGGAGCTGACAGTCGACGAGAACTAGTCTCTCTCTCTCTCCCTTACTATTATGTACAAATAGAAATACTCTTTTTTGGTTGTTGTTGTTGCCCATATCTTAAAAGTGTTGTTTATTGGTGGAAACTAGTCACAGAAAAACTTGGAAAAAAAAACATTTTGTGTATATACAAAAAAAAAATTATATATTTGTAATGTCTTTTATATCTTGTTCAGTCGATATCAATCGTGTCCCGATCGAAGAAGAGCGCCAACAGCTTGTTACCGAGTTGGTATTTGCTATTGCCATCAGTCCAAGTCAAACAGCGCAAGTTTTAAAATTTATCGGACAGCGCCTACCCAAACTCTCTGGTATCGAACATGTCAAGCGCGTTAAAAAGCACACCGACGGCAGCCTACTAGTAATAATGTGCCAATGCTCGCAGATCAGTCGCGAAGCCCTAAATAGCGAGTTACAAGGAACAGAGTGGGAGACATTACAAGTCACCGAACACGCTGTACCCACTGTCGCACCTTATACTGCCGAGCAATACGATCTGTGGAAGGCAGTGTGGCCTGTATCGTATCGCCCGCCAGTAATTGTGCGAACTGTGCTAAGCCCTGAGGATCGAGAGTATATTGAAAGGATCCTTCGACATGTAGCCGATTCTACAAGCACTGAAGAAGACGTGGTTGTGGCGATATGTAGTCCGAATACTCGACTTGTAATGGCAGAGACGACAGTATCACAGGCGTCTAGAAAAGTACACCCGCTGAAGCATGCCGCTATGTGTTGCATTGCGAAAGTGGCTGATGCCGAGCTAAAAAGACAGGAGTGTGCGTCTGACGTGCTGCCTGCAAAGAGGCCACATTCACCTATTGCTTCTGATGGGGATTCAAATGGCGATTACGTCGCTGGGTACTTGTGCGAGGGTCTTGACGTATTTGCATCCAGAGAGCCATGCGTCATGTGTACGATGGCGCTTGTACACTCGCGAATCGGGCGGCTGTTCTTCCTCGCAGCATCGCCCGGCGGAGGCGGCATCAGTCGATACTCGATGCACTCGTACAAGAGCCTCAACCACCACTTTTCTGCCTTTCAATGTTCGATCACAAATATATAAAGTGTATAGATTGACAAAAGTAAAATATAAGAAAATAGAACTAGAAAATATCCTCAACATTGTTCCACACTTCGATTGCCGCCTGTTTAACCGAATTACTGTCTTTAATCTGGTCCTTAATCTTTGCTGCAGCAGTCTCACGCTCAGGCCAGTAGTCGCCGCTGAAGCGCCAGAAGGACTCGCCCGAGTCAGCGTCCATATCACGCACAAACCAACGAGGCTTCCAAGCTGGCAGCTCGCCTTGCTCACGGCGGCGGCGAGTAGCGCGCTGCTTATTCTCGAGACGCGACTTTTCACGATCAGCCAAGTCGTAAGCACCAGTCTCCATGGCGCGCTGATCAGGACGGAAGCGGGAATCAGTCGGGCACAAGAATGGCTCCAGCTCAGCCGGGCGGTCATTAAGCGACATTGCGTATGTCGTCAAGTGGTAAGAGTTGCCGGTCGTCACGCGCTCATTAGCCTTCCATAACACAAAGGGCCGACGCGGCACGTCGACTGCATCGTCGTTACTACCGTTATCAGCGCAATTAATAACGTCGTCATTGGTATTGTAGGGACTGGCAGTGCTGCCAACAGGCTTGGCAACTAGCTTGGATGTCCAGTCGCCAGCAACCTCGTAGACCTGCTCGCCGCGGCGGTTGCGCGCATCGCCTGTGACTTTGAACTTGTTCTTGCCAGTCCACCCCGACTGCATAAAAGTGAGCTTTGTAATGTCGCCCGTACGATGATTTAGCACTTCTAGGTCGCCCACATGCTCGATCCAGAAGCTGGCAATCATTAGGCCATTGACGTTGGTCGTTAGCTTGTTCCACGTGTAGTGCTCAGTAAAGTATCCCTCCTTTTCGTTGATACGAGGCGGCTGGCGCGGGTCGCCAGCACTGCGCTCCTCGTCGCGATCCAAAAACGACAGTGGAAGCTTGAGCTCCACATGACATACGCCAGTAGGTACTACAGTCAGCGAGCCGCCAGTGAACTTTGTTTTGACGTTTGTATCGGCGTGGTACAGATAGTTCTTGCCCTCAATCCAGCAAGCAGAAATAGGCGGGTGGTGCTCGACTTGCTCTGATATAGCGCGGTACTTTTTGTCGGGCCTGACGTACTCGAACGTCTCGCCCAGCAGTGGGTTGAATGGCTTGGCAATGCGTCCAAATGTCGAGGCGTAGTTGCTCATGGCGAACCCAGCTACAAACAGTGTGCGGTCCTCGCTGCGAGGCACCCTAGTCGCGATTTCAAGCAAGTCGCAGTACTCCATGTCTTCGGTGAAGCGCTGCAAGAATGACGTTGGCTCGTTGAAGAACACTGGTACCGATATCTGCGACAGATCTTTGCCAATCGCGCCCTTTATCACCGACCACAGGTTGAGCGACGGCTTGCCAGAGGAGATCTCGGGCAGCGAGGACCGAATGTTGGCCGACGCAGCGTAGCCGCTCAGCGCAGTCAAATCCAAAGGCTGCACCATAGCAGGCGGTGGAGTGGCGACCTCAGAGTCTGGTACGGCTTTAGGTTCAATTTCAGACTCGGCCGTCCCGGCTCTAATCAGAAGCAAGGCAGTTGCGCTGGTAACAGTATCAAAGAACTCGTCAGTAGCATCCGCAAAGTCCGAATCGCTATCGTATTCCTCAGCCTCGCCAGGCACACCCACCAGGTCCAGGTCAGAGGCGTCACGAGCCGTCATGTCAGGCTGGCTGATAGTCTGTTGCGGTCCTGTGGCCGAGCTAACAACAGCAGCGCGCAGGCTGTCAGCCAGCATGTCGATGCGCTCTTGCTCATGGCGCAGGCGAGTCTTCCACCCAGCGATAGAACTGCGGTAGGCGCGGTCAAGGGCATCCAGCAAGACTCGCGATTGCTCGCTCGTCTGAGCAGCAATACTCAAATACTGGCTCCGCTCCTCAGGGCTGCTCAAAATCTGCTGCGCTTGGCTGCCATGGCGAGACTTGCCCAGTCCCTCGAGCAGCCGGTCTTGGATAAACAGCTGCGAGCGCAGTTCGCCTAGCGTGCTGAAGAATGTCTCGCGCGCGATATACAAGTTGTCGTCGTCGTCATCGTCGTCGTCGTCGCCGCTTGGGTTGCTCATCATGCTGGATACACGTGATACTGCCGTCCCTGGCGTGCCCCGAGCCTGTGGCGTAGCAGCTGGAGGTGGCAAAGAGCTGCCCCCGGCTTGGGCCTCGGCCGACGAGGTACTAGCGCCTCGGGCATGGGCTTGCTGCGACTTGCTGTTGTGGATGGCGTGCTGGGGCGCAGACTTTATCGACGCCACGTCAGCGCTGTTGTTGACGCGCAACAGGCTGCTGGTACGAGCACGGCTCTGCGACTGCGTATCAGCGGCCTGAGTACTTTCGCTCTCGGCGCTGCCATCGGCATCGGTCTTGCGATGGTTCTCCAACGCCCACTGCTTGGAGACATTAAGCAAGTGAACCCACTGCTTGGCCACGGCAGCATCGGCAGCCTTGAGACGATACCTAATCGACCCTTTGCCGTGTACTTCGAACTGCGAGTTTTCTTTGATCATCAGGATCTTGGCAATGCGCAGGTTAATAGCGCCGCGGCAGGAGCTGTCGGCATCAGCC
>JANBQS010000439.1:0-17997 GCA_027577415.1 Coemansia sp. RSA 922
CTGTTGCACCAGCTTGGATGGGATAAGGAGGCCAAGGAGGCGTTTTTGGCTTCGCGTAGCGCGACAATTAAGAACCGCACGCGGCAGCTTAAGCTTGAGGGAAATACGCGGCTGTATATCCGCGAACTGGCCATCGTGTACTTTAGGCTGATCCGCAATACTTGTGAGTGGTACTCGGAGCTTTTCGCTGACCCGACGATGATCTCGGCGTTGATAGCATGGGTGCGGCAGGAAATGGCCGGGTACGCTGTGATTTTCCGTCGGCACGTATTCCACGAGATGCAAAAGTTCCAGGTCATCGCCAGCTGCCTCAACCATACGCTGGCTGAAGTCGATATCCTGGGCCATGCTGGACTGGATCTCAAGTTTATGCTTGACCAAGAGTTCTTCCCCGATCTTACTGGCTGTATTCGCAGCTTCGAGGGCCGTTGCTTGGCGCTGTTGACAAAGGCAGTCACTGGGGACAATTTGTCGGTGGCTAGTAAGATCTCGACTGCTAGCAATGAGAATGCCGCCCGCTTGTTTGGTCCTCAGATTCCTATCGTCGCCTCTGTCAGCAAGCTGGACGAGGTGTTGACTGACTTTGGCAATGAGCTGCGCTTTATTGTGCGCGACTCGCTGTACGGCCAGGTCGTTGCCAGCGTGTTGTCGATTATCGAGGGCGTGCTCAAGCAGTTCCTGAATGTGCTGCGGAAGGGCAGTAATACGTATGCGCAAGAGCTGGCTCTGCTGGTGAGCACGCAGGCGGTAGTCAGCTGGGTTGTTCCGCGGTCGGCTGCGCATCTTGATCGGATCTTTGGTCGCACTGTCACGGATATTCATAACTTGGAGCAGCGCCTGGAGGCCTTTCCGTCTTCGCTACAAGACGTGTTTTGTCAGAAACACGCAGTGTCTATTTCGCGCTCGTCGTTTGACTTTGTGACGGCAGAATTCCTTGACGAGCGCGAGGTCACTGACGACATGGCGCCCTCGTCGGCCATGGAGCAGCTGTTGCGCGGATTGGGCGACATTGCGCGTGAGCTCGACCAGTGGCCATTGCCTAAGCGTGCTGTGTTGGGCGGTATCATCGATTGCATATTTGTGCAAATGATCGATCCCAGGAACTGGGAGATGACGGGCGGCGAGAAGCGAAAGTTTAGCCACTATGGCGTGCACTGTTTGGTGCTGGATATTCACTTTTTGCTCCGCGTGTGTGGCTCATTGGTATCGAAGAGCACTAACAATATGGCTAACCGCGTTTGCGAAAAGGCCCTTAGGTCGTATTTTGCTTCTAACCCTGGAGCCGCGGCTGGTGGCGGCGCTAAGGAGATGATGAATAAGCTCTGGTATGATGCTCGTGTTCGCACGGCTATGCAGCGCCTGGGCTATAGCTTTCCTGACTTTGGACGTGGCTTTGAGCATCGCTCGCAGCAGAGCTTCGAGAATGCCGCTCAGTCAGAGTCTGCTCCACACTCGGCTCGCGACAATACTGTGAGTCCTGTACCGTCTGTTACATCGCGGTAGAGCATGCGGCTCGGAGCCAAGAGCCATTGCTCGCGCCCATACAGGGCTCCAATACAATAGCCTCGTCATATCATGGTGGAGCATGCGGGATGATGCAGAGAGACTGTGTGCTCACGTGTCATGTATCTTGCCTTTTGGCGGGTTCAACCTCGTTGACACACTTCTTGCTTTATTTTGCACTTCTTTTAATTACAATATTCTGTTATTTTCTTTACTCGCTGGTTCTTTGATACACGCCTTTCCGGAGTGATGGCGTCTAATAGCAGACTGTCGCCGTTTCAGACGCTGCCACTGGTGGTTTGGAGACACATCGTTCGTCAAATACTCAGCAGCTTTGATGCCGAAGTCGACCAGCCCGATTATCGTATGCTGGCCTGGGCTATTATCCGCCAGCTGGAACTTGCAAGACTGGCAAGCGTGTGTGCGCAACTCCGACGAGTGCTAGTGGAGAACATGTACGCCAAGTGCGTGTTCATATTGGATTCCAGCGGAGAGCCGCTGAACCGCTTGGTGCATAACAAAACTCTGGTCGCCCGCTATGCCAAAACGCTGTACATTAAAATAGCTACAACGGAGCCGGTTGATCCTGGCACTATCACGGCAAAGCTAGTTCAGTTGCTTCCTACAGAGCTGCCTTTGCTGCAAAGCATTGTCCTCGAGGCGACGGCTCCTATATCTCCTAACGCAGGTAATGATTTTGGTGCTATTCCTAGTGTCGTGCGGATGCCAAAGCTAGTAGACATTCATGCAATCAGCCAGTTTATGAATAGGCGATCTGCTAGGGCACTAACCCCTGCGGTATTCGCCATTGCGCACGGCTTGGTGAGGATGAGCGGAGCGTTGCTGAGCAATCTGATGCCAGACAACAGCTGGAGAGGTATTGAGTCGCAGGATGTAGTGGCGCCGCTGTGGGTCAGCATGCCGCCGTCGCTTGAACCATACTCACATGGAGGCAATATTACCGTATTGCGATTCAGTGACTTTGATACCCTAGAGGGCGGGGTTGAGCTGGTGCGAGCCGTCCAAGCAACACTGTTGCGCCTGACCTTTATGAGATGCGGCTACAACCAACTCGAGACTCTGTTGTATTTGGCGAATGGCGAGCCTGTGCGCTATCCGAATCTACATACCATCCGTGGTGCCTTGAGCAGAGTCGGCGAGAGCAGACCCTTTGATGTTCCTGAGGGTGCCTTTCCTAAACTAATGTATCTGTATGAGGCAGTTGGATACGCGTGGCAGCGCAGCAGGGGCGTGGTATCTCACTTGCTGTTCAACAAACTATCAGAGATCGTGTTGCCGAGGCTACGGGCCATTCGCCTGAGAACATCAAGGAACATGTCTTTGAATCGCGCGCATTTGCCTGCCTTGAAACATGTCACTTATTATACTCGGGCTCAAGTACCGGAGAGTCTAAGTGGCGAGCAGGTAAGCAACCAGCTGCATAACTTATTGCGACTCCCGAATCTCTTGTATCTGCGATATTATGACCAGGTGCCAGCTGCGTGCTTGCTACAAAGCGTAGACGTGCGGTGTCACAACCTCAGGTATCTGGATGTCGGGCTGATTACAATTTCATACGACAACGTTGAGTGTATCTTGGCTGCCCTGCCTCGTCTCTGCTCGTTTACATTGGCGATTATCAATCAGTGGTCAGCGATTCAGCCAATGACACACCAGCCGCAGAGCGTGCCGCTAAGTGTCTCTGTCCAGCGCCTGGGGATCTATGCTGCCGGTGCTCACCCAGACCCTGACTATGACTATGACCTTGGTACCGAAGCTCCGTTAGAGATGATTCTGTCGCGGCTGCCCATGCTACGGAAGCTTTACTTGCAGGATAATGTGGATGCTACGCGCAGGTTTTTAGACTCGATGAAGAATGAGCGGCGGTTCGCCTGGTCGCAGGATGTTGCAGACCAAGTCGACGTTAAACAGATGGACTTGTTTGGGCGCGCCAGTTGATGTAGTCTGGAAGTGATCGACAGATGTCGATTATCCGCAAGTGTCAATCTCTATGCGAATTGGTACTAGTAATTTTTTACAAAAAAGATCCGCAGCAAGCGTTGAGACCTGGCAGGCACGTTAGGATAGCTTAAAAAGACATGCGATGGGTGTGCCCCATCTCTTTCTCCTTTTTTCGTCCTGCTTACATTAAATCTCTTTACGACCAACTTTTTTATTTGCTGTTATTTTTTAGCGCAATGGACGAGCTCCGCCGCTCTGCTATTACCATTTCTCCTTCCGCGACTCTGGAGGAGCGCATCAAGGACCTTTTCCCACCTTGCGCCATATTCCACTGCGAGCCTGAACCAATGAACACTCTCTCCGAAAGGCGTATGCGTCAGATGAGCAGAGACATACGCACCGAGCCTGACTGGATCGAGACGCTTAATGACGCAGAGACTCGCGCCAGCTGGGCCGCCCAGGCCAAAGCTCAAGAGCTGACTGATGTCGAGTTTGAATACGTGCTGGATGAGCTGACGTATTACTCGTCGCTTCACTTGCCAGACGGCAGTGCCAAGCTCAGCGCGGCAGACAGCGTGTGGTTCTCGGATACGCTTATTGACGCCGAGACTATAAACGAGCTCAAGGACTATGCAGCTATTCTTGAGGGCGTGCCAGACCGTCAGAAAGACTGGTACCCCGAAGGCCAGTCCCGCGTGCTCAATCTGATTGACCCATCGCTGTATCCACTGATCTATAGTCGTTCGTGGCTGTGTCGCCAGGCTAGTACGTCGCCACAGGCTGCTCTTACTCTAAATGCGGCGAGAGAGTTTCCAGGATCGCTTGCGAAGTGGCGCCAGGCTCTAGGCGGTACAGAGGACAGCGGGTCGGGCTACTATATTCCGACCTTTAGGGGCTGTCTCGAAACATGTTATTCGGAGAAGTTCTGCTGGCTGCCGTCTGAGTTTCGCGTTGACGATAATGGCACTGTCACTATCGAGTCTTACATCAACAACCTGCACCCTGTCAAGCACGCAACGCTCTACTCGATTATCGCCAGTGTGTTCTCAAAGTTCCTCCCATTGCTGGAGCAGGTAGTCACTGATCTCGTGTATCCGCGCCAGCCACGAGTTAAACCTGATGCGTCCAAATACTACAAGAGCGATGAGCCTAAGCCCGACAAATACAGCAATGACTGCGCTCGGTGGAAAGAGGAAGCAGAGTTTGTGCCCCCGCAGCCTGAGCCGTTTGTTAAGCCTGCGCGCCCCGTTAACCCTTGCAGTATTCGTGGTCGGCGTCTACAGACTATAGTCAAAATGTCTAACGTCGAGCTAACTGTAGAGAACCCCGAGTACAGTGATAAGGTCTGGAGGCTGGCGGGTTTGGCCAACGAGCGCACTATTGCTACCTGCGTATACTTTTACGATGTGGCAAATATTTCTTCAGGTAGTTTGCAGTTCCGCGAGGCCCTTAGCTACTGGGATTTCGAGGCAGATGACTGTCATGACAATCCTTCGATGGTCAAGGTATACGGGTTGAATGCAGATTTAGTTGACGATGAGTACTACTTGACGCAAGAGGTTGGTAGTGTCGGTATCAAAGATGGACGGTGCCTAGTGTTTCCCAGTACCTATCAGCACTTGATGTCAGAGCTTAGGCTGGAGGACTTGACCAAGCCCGGACATTGCAAGATGCTTACTTTTTACGTCGTGGATCCGAGTACGCGCATTCCGTCGACTGAGATTGTGCCACCACAGCAGCAAGATTGGTGGATGGAGGACGTATTGTTGTCTGAGCCGCTCGGCAGTTTGCCTCATCTAATCATAGACCGCATCATGAACAGGATCGACTACCCAATTGCTTTGAAAGAGGCCAAGAATATCCGCCAGGATATGACGACTCAATACGAGCACCTTGTTGACGATATCTCATATCATAATTTCGAAACGAATTTCGATCCTGTTGGTACACTGTATTAATGCAGTTGGGGGTGTTTTTTTAGAACTTTGTTATACTCTCGGGTATTGCCTATTGTCTATAGCTAAATAAACTATTTTAGTGATGCCAGTAAGCATGCTCTGATAAGCAGTGCCAGGCACAAAGAGGCAAAACCTACCAGAGAGAGATGGATCTACATGTCCAATCTCAGTTATTAGTGGTGACTCAGCCTATACACTCAGAAGAAACCACGTAGCTAGGTTGGTGAATCTACTCAGTTCATCATGAGTTTGATTATCACAGCATAGTTTGCAATCTGTGAGTTGGGTACGGGCTTCTTTTAAGTATTCCAATGCATTATTATCACTAATTTGTTTACGCACTCCCTCTTCAAAGTAAAGAACTATTATGTCATTATCCTGGACTCTACTGCCAAGATCAGAACGTCTAGAGCTTATATCAACCAGAGCAACAGTGACTGCTTCACCCGAATACTCAACATCCTTTAGTTTATTTAATGCAACAGTATTATACGACGATATGATATAGGCATGTTTGTTGCCATCAATAAATTTAGAAATTTCCTTGCAGCGGTTAGGTTCCATAATAGTAGCTTTAACCATGGTATAGAAGTTTACAGAAATAAGTGTCCAAAAACAAGTGGAGAGTAGTGGATGTGATGAAGAAATGTTTGTTGGAGAAAAAATAGCAGGAAGGGTGCTCTTTTTATACCAGGTGAGCTCAAGCAAGCCCTCCAGCAATTCAGTTTGAAAATGCGAATGATTGGGAGGAGGGGCAATCAGAGAGCAAGACTTGAAAAACTGACGTCATGCTTTCAAGGTATTCCTGCTTGTAAATGCAGTTTGCCATAAAGAAGAAGAAAGAGAATTGTTGCATAGTGTGAAAGCTGTCAAAGCAAGCAAATGTTCTTTGGCGCTCTTTCTTTAAAGAGGCAATACGTCATTTGGACAGCTGAGCAAAACCCTTTCCTACAAGATGATTGGATAGAGGGAGTTTCAATCTATTGTAGACTTTGCCAACCGCAGCCAAAGCAGCCAAAAATTGCTGTTTCAACACAAGTTGGCAACCAGGGGCGGGGATTGTTGGGGGTAGGCAAAAGCCCCAAAGGGCTATTTTTTTCCTTTGAAAATGCCAAAGACAGAAAAGAACCCCCTTTTTGGTAGAGGGCCAAAGCCTTGCCTCAGGCTCAACGATTGCCAGCGGAATTGGCATTGAAACCACCTTTGGCGTAGCATTGCCTTCTCCTCAATAGTCTAACGTGCAAACAGAAATCCCAATGTAGGAATCTCACAGCTCAGCTAAGTGTTTACTGTACCCCTATGAAAACAACTATGTAAGAGTGTCTTCTGCTCTAAGCATTGTCTAATTTCTAAACTAATGTATATTATGATGTTATTTATTAATGTGAATAAGAAAAGCTAACCTTTAAAGAGTTTAGGAAAAATCTTATATAGAACGACTGCAGCGAGTGTACTAACATGAGTCGATACACCAGATAGTGAGGATTAGACATATATGCGCAAATGTGCCTAGCTCTTATAATGGTAAGCCAATGGTGTGGTAAGTGTCCACCAATTGTTTTCCCTCCAATATCCGATAATAGCACATAAAAATAAGCAGGGCGTAAAGAAGGAAAAATACTTGTGTGTAAATAAAGAATAATGACCTAGATATCGTGGAACGGGCATTGTGCACTACTTCATTGACCTAGCTGCTAGCCTACCACAATATTCTATGTTAGTACTTTTTCGTGTACTTGTAGTTTTAGAATATAATAATAAAAGTTTCACAAAAATTCGCTAGAGAAAACTCTACCACATAATTTCTTATTGGTCTTATCTTTCGTCATCTTTTTTTGTTATGGCGCAACCTTTTAGCGCAAGTTTATTAACTGAAAAATAGCTAGTGAAAGTCAGATGTAAGTCCTACGATGCGACCGCGGAATCCCGTGAACGTTGCCTTGTGCCCCTAAAAGAGCTCCAAGAGCCTTTATCTTTCGTCGTCTGTGCGCTCATGGTTTGTTCTTGATTTGTTGGTCGTATCAACGAATTAGCTATTGTTGGCGTTTAATCGATCACTATTCTATTTTTTGGCAAGTGCTCAGCTGCATTACCCAGATATATCTTAAATTCGCTATCTTCATTATCTTCAACATCTCTAGCTACTCCGTTTACATAACTATCAAAAAATATATAATGATTTTTAAATGTACTTTCGTCCTCAGGATTAAGATTGTCAAAGCGTCCATATGGAATGACATTTAAATCAACCAGCCCTATTTGGAATTTCTTTTCACCTGAATATTCAACAAGACGTAGCTTGTTTAGTGCCTCAGCGTCATAGGAAAACGCTACATAGACTCTTTCAGCACTACGGATAAACCTGTCATATTCTTCTTTGTCTTTAAACAACTTGGTTGTAATGGAGTCCATTGAATAGCAGTGTACAGAAATTGGTGCCAAAATCAAGTGGAGAGTATTGTGTGTGATGGAGGAATAATTGCAGGAAAAGAAAAGAGGAGCAGATGGGGTGCTCTTTTTATACCAGGCGAGCTCAAGCCAGCCCTCCAAAAATTCGGCTTGAAAATGTAAATGATTGGGAGTAGGACAGGTAATCGGAAAACTAAGCTTGAGAAATTGACAACATGCTTTCAACATATTTGCACTTGGAATTACCGTTTGCTCTCAAGCTGTCAAAGGAGGCAAAGATTCTTTGGCACCCTTTCCTCAAAGAAGCAACTGTTATTATGACAGTTGATTGAACCTTTTCTTACAAGATGATTGCATAGAGGGTGTAATGCTGACAAATCTGTTGGAACACATGAAAGCTGCCAAAGCAATCAAAAGTTCTTTGGTTCTCTCCTTCAAAGAAGCGATACGTTATTATGACAGTTGATTGAACCCTTTCTTACAAGATGATTGCATTGAGGGTGTAATGCCGACAAATCTGTTGGGACGTACTGAGCTGCAGCCAAAGCAGCCAAAAACTGCCCAATTTTGCTGTTTCAGCACGAATGGATAGTAGGAGGAAGACAAATGATTGGAGCAGGCAAAAGCCCTTTTGGCACTATTTTTTACTTTGAAAAATTTCAAGACAAATAAACAAAAGAACTTCCTTTGGCAGATGGCCAAAGTCTAGTCTCAAGCTCAACGACTGTCGGCAGGATCAGCAGTGGGTGCAGTGCATCTATCTCCATGAGCAAGTTAGAACAGGTTGAGGGCTATTAACAACACCTCACATTGGTATGTTTCAGGATGACATTTCCTAAAAGCCGTTTCCAACAGCATCAGATTCAGGCCGAGTTTCAAGAGATTCCGCTGCCTCATGTGGAGAAAAAAAAGGCAAAAAGCGATATTTTTGAGAGTGAAAAACCATTTGTAATACTAGAAGTTTCCAAAAACCATAGGCGACTCTAAATTACATGTCCAATATCAAAACAAAAAACATACTTGCAAAGCTACAAGCCTAGGGCAGATGGGAGTCGGGCCGCCGTACTGGAATGTTTGCTCGCTGATTGCGCCTCCAAAAAGAAACAAGAGCATCTCCAACACGATTAGGAAGATCTTCTTGGATGGTATGGCCGGCAGCTGGTAAAAGTTCGAGCTGGAACTTGCCTTGCATTTGTGCAATAAGCAGCTCCTTATCCAACCGATCTGTACCTGCAAGTACCAATAACTTGGCAGTCGGTGCTGATATAAAAGTCTTTGACAGGCCAGAGTACCAGCCATGCCAATACTTCTCAGTTGGCAGCAATTGTGTTCGCCATGTCCATGCAATACTGCCATCTTCGCGGGTAGTCGGTACGATCAGGGTTGGTACGGAGAGTCGGGCGGATTCGGTGCTTTGGATGGCGCCGGACTCGATATGCCACTTGATTGCGCTCTCGGCAGATGTAAACGACTTTGGTCGTGCGTGAATAAACGTCGGAATCGACGATAGCGAGTCCATGGCGGAACCTTCGACTATGTCGATTAGAATCAGTCCAGTCACATTGCCTAGTCGCTTTGACGCGGCTGCGTGCGCTACTACGGCGCCACCCATGCTGTGACCGACTAGAACCATGTCTCGAGTGTTGTTGGGAAACATACTCTGTATAACACCGACAAAGTCATCTACCAAGCGCTCGAGGCTCAGGTCTTCCTGGTTAGCGCCAGCGGTGTTGCCGTGATCTCGTGCATCAGGCGCTACGACTGTAAAGCCAGAAGTGTTGTTGCTGAGTATGTGTCTGGCTACAAGGCCAAACGTCAGTCCCGAGTGCCCAGCGCCATGGTGGAGTACAAAGATGGGGCCAGTGTTGGAGAGCCCGCTGCAGTACACGTTAAACGTGGTGTCGCCTACGACTAGTGCTTGCCGACTATCAAAGTAGCTGGACCATTCCAAGGGCGTGAATTTCCCGGCATCGTCAGCGGCCGACTCTAATGGCGGGAGCGGTATGTTGCGCGCCTTGAAAATGTGTTGGCGGAGATCCATGTATCGAAAAATAAACGAAAAATGAATATATTCAGGGAACAAAGGTGAGAGTCTGAAGTGGTCCCGTAGTCGCCTCAGCCTTTTTTCTCTCCTCAGCTTAGAATTTCGTCTTTTTCTCTTCTATTAGTGGTTCTGCATTTGGCTCTTGTTTTTTTGTTTTGCACATCACCCGGTTTGCGACTCTTTCTATGAGCCAACTGTACTGAGCTGTTCTTGTACACTGTAAACATTGAGGACAATGCCACGGGCCTCAGCACAGAAAATGTCGGCTGGCGATAACAATAGCAGGTCGGCGTCTGCACCCGTCTCTGGTGCACCTAGAGACCGCCAACACAGCTCCGACGACCGACAGTCGGGCAGCGAAGAGAGTGGGTATGACAGCGACGACGTACCGTACTTTGAGGACTTTGACAGCGGACACTCGATTGTGCCAATGCGACGTATCCGCTCTTCGCAAGAGATGCTTATCCAGCAGAGCAATGGCTCAGACATGGATGCTATCACTGGGTGGCTGTACAACGGGCCATTGCAGCGAGCAAAGTACCAGGACTTTTCGACTATCGACTGGATCTACGACAACACAAAGGCGCGCCACTACAAGAGCGACTTGAGAGCACGAGCACGTAGAAAGGGCAGGCTGGGCAAGCTGGAGATGCTAGCAGACACGTCAAAGCCCTGGCTTATATTGCTGGCGGTTGGGTTTGCCATGGGCCTCATTGCCACCTGTATATCCGTATCGTCGCAATGGCTCATAGATATTAAGCACGGGCACTGCCGAACGGGATTCTATCTCAACCGACGGTTTTGCTGCTGGAATGCCGACGACGTGTGCTTGGACTGGGTAATGTGGAGCGATCACTTGCATACTCGCTGGAGGTGGGTCGAGTGGCTGCTTCAGTATATGGTGTTTATGCTGGACGCTATTTTGTTTGCCGCCATGAGCACTTATTTGGTGACGGAGTATGCACCCTATGCGGCGGGGCAGGGCATTGCCGAGATCAAGACTATTATGAGCGGGTTTATGATGCGCAAGTTCCTCGGATTGCGCACACTGTGTATCAAGTGTGTAGGCATCGTATTGTCGGTTGCGTCGGGGCTCAGCTTGGGCAAAGAGGGAGCTATGGTGCACATTGCCTGCTGCTGCTCAAACGTCTTTGCCCGTGCCTTCAAGCGGGTCAAGCGCAATGAAGTCGAGCGCCGTGAGCTCTTGTCGGCGGCGTCGGCGGCTGGCATCTCGGTCGCGTTTGGATCTCCTATTGCCGGCGTCTTGTTCAGTTTGGAGCAAGTATCCTACTACTTTCCAGCCAAGACAATGTGGCGGAGCCTGTTTTGTGCAGCGGTGGCCGCAGTGACGCTAAAGTTCTTTAACCCGTTTCGCAACGGAAAGCTCGTGCCGTTCCAAGTCACCTACGACCGTACGTGGGATCTGTTTGAGCTGTGGTTCTTTGTCCTTATTGGTGTTATCAGCGGGCTGGCGGGTACTCTGCAAAACAGATTGACTATGTACCTGATGGAGTATCGGCAGCGGTCAATGCTAAAGAACTTTGCGCGCGGCGAGGTCGTTGTTGTCGCCCTGGTCACGGCTGCGATCAGCTATCTCAGTGTTTACCTGCGCGCTGATACTGTGACACTGGTGTCTAACTTGTTTACCGAGTGCCATAGCCAAGACACCGACGGACTGTGCAGTCGCGGCGATCGCGCTGGCAATATTGTGTCTTTGGTGTTGACTTCGATTATTCGCGTGGCTCTGACTTCCGTGGCTAGCGGTTTGGCTGTGCCCGCAGGCATGTTTCTGCCGTCGATGGCTGCTGGAGCCAGCATTGGACGCGCGTTTGGCATGGTTGTGCAGACGCTGTATGAGGCTCACCCGACATGGCGGCTGTTTAGCGCGTGTAAGCCCGACGTTCCCTGTATCACACCTGGCGTCTATGCTCTAGTCGGCGCTGCCTCAATGCTTGCGGCAACTACGCGAATGACAGTGACCGTCGTTGTGATAATGTTTGAGCTGACTGGCGCGCTGATTTACGTTTTACCTATCATGATCGCTGTTACGGTCAGCAAATCCGTCGCTGAGGCCCTGGAAAAGGACGGTTACTTTGAGGGCATCATCCATCTCAACGGGTACCCGTATCTGTCCATGGACCAGGAGTATGTACTACAGGGGACTAGTGACGAAATTATGATCAGGGCCTCGGAGATGACTGTGATCAATATGAGTGGCGATACATTGGAGAGGGTTGTGGACATTTTGAGTAACTCGTCGTATAGCGGCTTTCCAGTCGTCAAATCTGTCACTACGATGGCGCTCGCTGGATATATATCGAGATCGGACTTGTCGATGGTAGTGGAGCGAGCACTGGCGTCGAGCATGTACTCTGATTCATCGCCTTGCTGCTTTGCGCGAGACGCTCACTTGGAACCAGCCGATGACATGGCTCGCCACACAGTCGATTTCCGTCCCTGGGTTGACCCGACACCTATCACGATCTCCTACAACACTGATGTTAATGTAGTGGCGGAAACGTTCCGCCAGCTTGGTGTACGATATGTATTGGTGGCACACCATGGAACTTTGCTTGGCATTATTACTAAAAAGGATGTGGTGCGCACTGTGCGTATGCAGTCGCGAAACAACTTTGGCCGACCTACTCTGTCCAGTCTGCTCTCTTGCGGCACCGACCGTGCTTGGCCCACGTGGCGCTCATGGCGGAGTCCGAGCCAGCCGCCACCGCAGGGACTGGCTATATTCTCGTCAGAGTCTCAGGTTTTGTAAAAACTTCATACTAGTAGCCACGTGATTGCACAAGAACCTAATGGTCTGGCCAATGGGGCGCGTGCGATGGTCTGGGCGCGCATAACGCGTTTGCTTGTGAATGAACGCGCAGTAAACACGACCCAGGCTGTATTCTTTTCTTTACTGAGGTTTAAGATTTCAACTATTCTCTGCATTTTATACCTATTTTTCTCTTCTCTCTATTGAACATATTATCGGCGAAGCAGGGAGCAGGCGTGTTGAAATGCATATCAAGAGAGTAAGTCTCCCTTTTAAATTTGTATGAAATTGGCATGACAGCTTTTTGTTAATGTCGCTAACTGCTTCTTTCTTCTTGCTATAGATATCTATTCAGGGCTTCAAGTCCTACAAGGACGAGACGACGACTGACCCACTGAGCCCTCACCACAACGTAGTTGGTAAGTACTGGCTTGATACAGATAGGCACTTGCGTAACTTTGCTTTAGATCCTTTGCGTACCAGCTCTAACTCTTTCTATTACCTTGTTGTAGTTGGGCGTAATGGCTCGGGAAAGAGCAATTTTTTTGCTGCGGTTCGTTTTGTGCTCAGCGACGCGTATACGAGTCTGGGCCGCGAGGAGCGCCAGTCTCTTTTACACGAGGGAACCGGGCCATCGACCATGTCAGCATACGTCGAAGTGGTGTTTGACAACAGCGACAACCGATTCCCGACAGGAAAAGAAGAGACAGTGATCCGGAGAACCATAGGGTTGAAAAAGGACGACTACTCGTTGGACCGTAAGAGCTCGACCAAGGCTGAGATCTCTAGTTTCCTGGAGAGTGCTGGGTTTTCGCGCTCCAACCCCTACTATATTGTGCCACAGGGACGTATTACCTCACTTACTCACGCCAAGGACGCCGAGCGACTGGCCTTGCTCAAGGAGGTTGCTGGTACTAGGGTGTATGAGTCGCGTCGCGAGAGCAGTCTAAAGATTGTTGAGGAAACCGAACGCACACGCGCCAAGATCACTGAGGACTTGACGCTTATTGAGGAAAGACTTGGCGAGCTTGATGCCGAGAAGGAGGAGCTTGACAAGTACCGTGCCCTTGATCGCGAGCGCCGGTGCATGGAGTATGCCATCTACTCGCTTGAACAAGAGGATGTTGTTGAGCAGTTGGATGAAATCGACATTAAGCGCGAGCAACTCGTGATTGCAGTGAATGCGCGCCAGGAAGCTTGCGCCGAGTTTGAGCGCCAGGCGGCTGATCTCGAGCCTGAGATTCGGGCTGCCAAGCAAGGTCTAGAGTTGTTGCGACTTGAGCGCGAGCAGCTAGCCAACGAGGCCGAGGAGCATGCGCGTGCTAGGGCGCAGATAGAGTCTGCCATCCAGGATCTGGAACAAGACCGGGCGTCTGGTCGGGACAGCATTACCGAGCTACGTCGCACTGTTGACGACTTGAACCGTGATATTCGTAAGCGCGAGGGCGAGCTGTCTCGCATCGAGTCCGAGTACTCCAAGGCTATCAAGGCCGAGTCCGCGTTGCGTGAGCGGTTCGATGTTGCTGACCAGCAGCGCAAGTCACTGCTACAAAAGCAAGGGCGCAGCGGCCAGTTTAGCAGCAAAAGAGAGCGCGATACCTGGCTGAACGGCGAAATATCCAGGCTGGAGTTGTCCATTGAACAGCAGAGAGTACAGTTTGAGGCTACTGAGCGCGAGCAGGCGGAAATACAAAGCCGACTTGCATCCATCTCCACAGCTATGGCCGAGACCAGAGCGCGTGCCGAAGCTAGCGTGCAGCAGGTCAGCGAGATGCAGGCACGCGAGACCCAGCTCAGGGAGGAGAAGGATGTCAAGATCAGCCAGCGCAAGGACCTGTGGCGCAAGGAGGCGAGGCTGGAGACTGAGCGCAGTGACCTGCACGAGGAGCTGAAGCGCGCCGAACGGTCGCTTGGCAGTACTGTTGATCGCGCCACTAGCGAAGGTCTACAGGCGCTACCTGCTATTCGCGAGCGACTGGGCCTGAACGGCATCCACGGTCCGCTGTTTGAGCTATTCGAGGTCGACGAGACCTATCGCACATGCGTGGAAGCGATTGCCGGGTCGAGTTTATTCCACGTCGTGGTTGACTCGGACGAGACTGCGTCCAAGGTTTTAAGCGAGCTCAATCGGCAAAAGCTCGGTCGCCTGACGTTCATGCCGCTCAACCGTCTGAACCCAAGCGCAGCAACGTACCCGGGAGCCAGTGATGCCATTCCAATGATCGAGCGACTCGTATTTAATCGGCGGTACCAGCGTGCATTCCAGCATGTATTTGGCAAGACAATTATCTGTCCGTCGTTGGATGTTGGTAGCGGGTATGCACGCGGCATGAATCTGACTGCAGTGACTTTGGAGGGCGACAAGGTCGATAGGCGCGGTGAGCTGATGGGCGGGTTTGTCAGCCGCAAGGGCTCGCGTCTCGAGGCAGCAAAGTCGTTGGCGCAGATCCGCGCTCGAGTCCAGGCAGCCGACGCCCAAGCCAAGGAGACGCTAGCGACACTGGCTGTACTTGACCAGGAGATTACGGGCTTGCACAGCACGCTGCAAATGCTGAGTGCGCGCATCTCTCAGGCAGGCAACGACCGGTCCAGCACCAAGCAGGAGCTGAAGCAGCTGGTGAAGAACGAGGCCGACACGAAAGCGTTTGGCGAGGGAGTGAGCAAGTCGCTTGCCACTTTGAAGGCCCAGCAGCGTAGCGCCGAACTGGAGCTCCAAGCGCTACAGAACGAGCTGCAAACGCCATTTGCGCGCGGAATCACCGCCGAGGAGCGCCAAGTTCTCGAGCGTTTGCTCGTCGAGGTCGACGCTCAGGCCAGCGAGTTGGCAAAACTGTCGTCGAGGCGCGTGGAGGCCGAGGGCCGGCGGAATATATTGCAAAACGAGTTGGGACTTGGACTGCGCCAGAGATTGGAGGAGGCGCAGCAGCATCTCGAGCAGGCGACAGCCGAGAATCCTGACAAGAACATTGGCTTGCGTAGCCGCGAGCTGGCCAAACAGTCCAAGCTGCAAGACGACGTCAGCGAGCGCCTGGGCATGGTGCACGCCGAGATCGAGGACAAGTCGCGCGAGATCAGCGAGCTAGAGGAGCAGCTGAATGCGGCCAAGGACAGCCTGGAGAACGAGACTCGGCGGGCGCAGAAGGAGACCGAGCAGCTGGAGAAATGCCTGGCGCAGCGCAACCTCTACGTGCAAAAGAAAAACGAGTACATGCGCAACATCCAAGACCTAGGAGTATTGCCCGAAGAGGCCTTCCGCAACTTTAACCGGGCGCAGATCCCCAAGCTAGCCAAGAAGCTGCACAAGGCCAACGAGAAGCTGAAAAAGTTCAGGCACGTTAACAAAAAGGCCTTTGAGCAGTACAGTATTTTCGCCAGACAGCGGGAGGGCATCCAGCAGCGCAAGCAAGAGCTGGACCAGTCCGCGGCATCGATCGAAGAGCTGATCAGTGTTTTGGACCAGCGCAAGGACGAGGCTATTGAGCGCACATTCAAGCAAGTGTCAAAATACTTTAGCGACGTGTTCGCCAGGCTGGTCCCCGCCGGCAAGGGCGCGTTAGTAATGCAGCGGCGCACAGACCAGGTCCCTGACGGCGAGAACCGCGATGATCCAATGGACGGCTCGTCCTCCGTGGAGAACTACATTGGCGTGTCGATCCGCGTATCGTTCAACAGCAAAACCGACGAGGGCCTGCGTATGCAGCAGCTGTCGGGTGGCCAAAAGTCGCTGGTGGCACTGGCGCTGATCTTTGCTATCCAGAGGTGCGACCCAGCGCCCTTTTACTTGTTTGACGAAATCGACGCCAACCTCGACGCCGTGTACCGTACGGCTGTGGCGGACATGATCCATGAGCTGAGCCGGGACTCGCAGTTTGTGACTACGACTTTCCGCCCTGAAATGCTGGTGCACGCAGACAAGTTCTATGGCGTGACGTTTGAGAACAAGGTCTCGCATATCACCACTATCACGCAAGGCGCGGCAGTCTCGTTCATTGAAGAAGCACAACCTTCGTAAACAAACAATCTTCCAGATAACTTTCTTTTCCCTATTATTATGCAACTTACTTTTTTTTTTTTTTTTGGGGGGACATGTGTGGTCAGCTGGTCATGGACCGCCATTTCTTTCAGGCATATTTGTGGGGTGTGTGTGATTGCCGCACTTCCGCAATATGCAAAGGAAGAATCGCGGACTGTGAAGGGGGGAAAAGAGACAATGAGGACCGCACTAAGGGCGCTGACGCGATCGACACTCGAATTCTATACTCTTTTGTGGGTGGGGAGGGGGAGAAAATCCGACAACAACCATTCGCAACAAAGAAAAGTAGTGAGGTACTTTTTTTTTTCTCTTCTTCACATCCTCACTACCCTTTTTTTTCGCCAATTACCACTCTAAGAACTAGAAGCGCTGGTCTCTTCTATATTCCTATCTCTCACTTACGCTCTCCTTGTTTTTTTGAAAGTTTTTGTTGACTGGTAGTCTACAGGAACTACTTTTTCTATTTTCAGGTCCCACACACACAAATATACTCCGCGCGCCCCCTTTTTCCTCTCTCTTTTTTTGGAATCATGCAGCTCACTAACCTTGCCGTTTCGTTGTTCGCTGTCGCCGCTACTGCTGCCGCTGCTCCTGCTGATGGGCGCCCCAATATGGTTCGCATCGGACACGCTGCTGATGGGCGTCCCAATATGGTTCGTATTGGTCACGCTGCTGATGGACGTCCGACCATTGTGCGTATCGCTCATGACGGTTCTCCCACCGTTGTTCGCATCGGTCATGATCAGCCACCTGCCTCGGTAGTGCGTATTGGTCACGATGGAGATAGCTCCTCTGGTTCTCCTGGTTCCTCTGGTTCGTCGAGCCCTGACTCGAGCTCCGAGTCTTCCAGCCCTTCGAGTTCCGAGTCTCCATCCTCCACGAGCTCAGAGTCGAGCACTACTCCTAGTTCGTCGTCGAAGCCATCATCGAGTCCCACTAGCGACTCTAGCAAGCCCTCTGGCAAACCTACTGATAAACCTACGGATAAACCTTCTGGAACTTCAACTGAGTTTGTCGATGGTAATACCACCGTTATGTCGTCCACTACACATTCCGACTCCTCGTCCAAGACTAACAGTGCAATGAGCAGTCGTGGATTTACTTCGGTTGTTACTCTGGCTCTGGCTGGTGTATCTGTGTTTGTCGCTGCTTTCTAAACGAAATGTCATTTTTTTGTTATCTCGTCTTTGCTACTTTTTTTTTCTCCTCTTGATACCTGAACTTAATGGAGTTGTCCCCTTCAAGGTATGATTATCACATGATTAAAGCATGGTAATGATTTCCAAGCATTGTATGTGGGAGGGATCTAGATCGGGGG
>JANBQS010000440.1:0-17991 GCA_027577415.1 Coemansia sp. RSA 922
GGCGATGTTGGCATGCGTTAATGAGCTCCATGGGATATCATTTACTACGCGCTGCACGGGAAAGTAGCCCAGAACGATGCGGCCACTTTTGTACGTAGAGGCCGAAGCACTGCCAACAAACGCAAGAAGCGTGGCTATACAGGCGAGCAATAGTCGCGTTACAGCTATAGACCTCATGGTTAATTCTTGTAACAAGGTCTCAGAGTAGCACGACTGGCGTTGTCTTGGTGGAGTGACGGATAGCTACGCGTATTGAAAGGGGGTATATAGCCAATGAAACAGAGGCAGAAGATGTATGCAGGTACTTGTCAGCTGAGTGGTCGCAGATGTGGCGAGGGATACAGGCCAAATGTTAGAATCAAGTGCAGGGGGAGAAAAAAAAAGCAAGTCAGCCAAGGTGTGGAAGGTGAGGGAGAAAAGGAGGAAAGCGCGACTACATGGAATTGGCACGACTATTTTATAGACGCTGCCAGCTAAACCAGCCGCTAGTCGGAAAAGGCGAATAGTGATGCAAGAGTATAAATAGGCCAAATCTTCAAAGAGTAGCCTTTAAAGAAAGGGAAGAGAAAAGGCAGCAAAGGGAAAAAAGATGTAAGCGCTTAAAAATAGACGAAGAAAAAATAGAACGCAATGCCCCAGCATTCCCGGGTGCCCGGCAAAGTCACGGCGAAGAGTCTTTCCTCAAGACAGTGGTGGCCTCGGTAGAGGATAAAGCGTCCGCAATATAGCGTTTGTGGAGGAGGGGGGAGAGCAACAACGTGCGCAGTAGACGGCTCACTAGCTTGCTATGCGCAGGGGAGGTGTGGTTCCTCTCTATTTTGCTCTCGCTGTCCCCGCACGAGTACGCGTGGCGCTGTGGAGAAGGGGAGTCACTCTGTCAGTAACACAGATCGACTTTAGTGAGCCAGATCCGAGAATAGAGCAGTCCAGTGCGCTGATGATCTCCGTGCTATTCTTACCTTGTGCCAAGTTTGGATAAGGTCGATATAGCAGGTGAGGGCGCGTAGAATGTAAGAAAAATAAATAATAAAACACAGTGTACAATTATCAAACAGATGGCGAGTGGTTAGCAACGGAGAACAGCAAAAAGGCTAGTACTGGTGGCTAAGCACGCCCTTTAAATGTGGCGACTTCAAAGCAAGCGGGATCCACACTGCTGAACCTCTTGGCATACTGCAGCGCTTAGAGGGAATGAGGCCTAGCGCTCCATCAGATCCATTGTCCGTCGTGTCTAATGTGGCACACCTGTGGTAATTTCGCTCGTCCGAACCCAGCACATTCCCACCCCCTTTTGAATTTCTAGCTGGAAATTGGTCAGTTCTAGGCGCCATTAAATATTCGCACAGCCACAGGAGCATTGACATCGCCTATTATTTTTGTGGGGACGAGCCAAGCGCGGCAGAGCTTCAGGGACAACAGGGGCCCGCCACTTTTGCACAATATAGAAATCACGGCCGTCTGCTGTCATTTTATTGCGACACTGAATCTAGCTACCAATAGCCTGCTAACGTTTAAACATATTTAGTCCATGGCGGCAAACTGCACACTGATAGCGGCGTCGTAATGCTAATCCATCGTCATGGCCAACAAAGCGAGCGAAGCATGCTTGGCACCCCCATCTGCGCACCGCCGCCACGCGTCAGCTGTGCAAATGACCAGAAACCACCAACTTGGCTGTGCGAGTCAGCACTGTTCTGAGAACTACGCTATACTCACCACACATGCACAAACAATCTGCTCGTGTGAGAGGCTACAGCAACCGTCCTTCTAAGAAAAAAGAAAATGTACACAGCTTTGTTATGCGAAGAGAATGGTAAAAGTGTCTACCGCAGATATCAAAAGAGACAACACTAGCACTCCCACACTGGAGGCTCCACGATACCCGCTCGTGACGCCGTTCTGAGAGCTGGCTCCACCGCTGCCACGGCTGCTAAACTCGCCGTCACTACTGTTGTTGCTATGGTCAACCCCGCTCCCGGACTCTGACGCAGTAGAGCTCTGGCTGGATTCCAACTGCTTCACGATACGCTCGCATGCCATGGTGTAGTTGCCCACCACCGAGTTGAGCTCTTCGGCGTAGTCATATTGCACCATCCAGACCATCACGCCGACCAGCCCGCGGGTAATTACGTGGTTGGCCTTTATCGCCAGCGAGTCCAGATCATCATACCCGATATATGTCAGCGACGTATTGTGCAGCAGCCAAGGGGTCTCGGTAGTTGTGTCCCAATGGCGCTGCCATCCTTGCTGCGCCATTGTTGGTGAGCGCAAGGCCCCATTGACGGGGTCCCGCAGGTCCGTCCATGTCCAAGCGCCCGAGATCTTGCTGATTGGGCCGCCGGGAGGCGCAGCGCCCGAATTGGGCATAAACTGCGACCCAGAAGAACTCGCTTGAACAGTTGCCGTGCGGCCATAGTACGGCAGTCCAGCCACGAGCTTTTTTGCGTCCCATCCTGAGCTAAGCCACGCAGCAATCGAGGACGTAAACGACAGGCCCGGGTATCCTGGTATGTCGTAGAAGGGTGAGTTCGGTGCGCTGACTGCAGAGAAGCTGCCAAAGTAGTCGTACGACATAAGCAGCCCGTAGTCGACAGTGTCAGAGAACGGGCTGGCGTCCATTTTTGGAACATTGGGCCCAAATTGGCCCTTGGATGAGAACAGTGTCATTGTCAGTGTTTTTGCGCCACGCCCAAATGCCGCGTCAAATGCCGACCGTGTGTTGTTGACGGCATTGTACAAGCTTTGCACCTGCTGCGTGGTCTCTGGAAATTCAAAGTCGTAGTCCACGCCGTCCAAGGAATACTTTTTGACGTTGTCAACGAGAGACGCAACCAAGGCCGTGCTGGTCGCGTTGGTTCCCAGTGCCATCGCGATTGCAGCCGACCCGCTGCCACTGCCGCCTATGGACGCAATAGCCTTGACACCGTTCTTGTGCGCTATGCTAATCAGGGCTCCGGGGTTGCCACTGCTCGGCGCTACGGTTCCAGCCGGGTCAACGTTGAAGAACGCCAGAACCAGGTGTGTCAGTGAGCTCCACGGGATGTTCTGAGGATCAATTCCCGATTCGAAGGTATACCCAAATACTACCGGGTTTTCTAGCACGCCGCTATTCAAAACAGCGCCAGGCACGTCGCTCAACTGCAGATTAGATAGGCGTGTGGCTATGCTGCCTACTACCATGGCGACATGCGCAAAGAGACAGATGAGTGTGGCCAGACGAAGCTCCATTGTAGACGGAAAAAAAGAGCTAGTCCAGAGGGAAAAAAGAATGGCAGGCCTGCTTAGTAAGCCCAGAGCGGTACAGGTCCAATGTTGAGTCAAAAAGAGTAATTCGATGTGCTGGAAGCCCAATGTTTTGTAGGGCTATTCAAGGCGACGAGCAGATCCGCTCAATTTATATTCTTTGGATGAGCCACACGCCCAAGCTTGAGAAGCAGCACGACTGACAAGCTGTCTGTCACAAAGAAAGAATGGCCGGCACTCGACCAAAAATAGTCGGACATATTGCTAGTTGCCGGAGTGATTTATAAGAAATTAGCGTTGATGGCCAGCCACCAATCAGGCCGCCGATTCGCATACCGGAACTGCAAAGAAAGCTCGTTCAGCTCAAGCCTTTGCTTCCATTTGGTGCAGCACAAAATTAGACAAGGCTCACACACTTATAACCGCTCCTTTGGAGGTCATTGTTGCTTGGCTGTTTATGCCCGTGCGCTTTGATTGACAGGGTACTCCCGCTGTTGTGATCCCTGCTGCATCCAGCGAACAAAGCAAAAAAAAAAAAAATTGCCCCAGGTTGTAACTAACTAACGGGTCCTGCCGCCTTGACACTCACTGGAAGCTCAAGGATGGTTCATAGTCAAGAGACCACCAGTGTGGTATCCGCCCTCACCAGGGCATGAATCAGATCAAGTTCTCTCTATCTCACTCACTCAAAGCAAATGTATTATCTCAGTCAAAAGTAGACCCTATCCTACTAGGCCTTAGCGACGAGAAGGCTGGGCTCGCCTGGCACTGCAGACTCGGCCGCTGTAGCCAAGGCACCAGTCAGCTCGCCAGCATTGCCAAGGTCAACAATGGTAACCTTGGAGTAACCCCTGTTGTTTTTCAGATAAGGCACAAGCGCGTTCAGAATGTCAATCTCCTCGAAAATCAGCGCGCGGTCAAAGGCAGTGGGCCCTAGCAGCGCGACGCGCTTCTTGGTGACCTGAGCAAAAGGCATGGCCTTCTTGTTCTTGAGCAGGCCCTTTTGGCCCAGGGCCTCCTGTATGGCCTTGTCGTTGAATGTCGCCGTAGACACATCGAAGCACTCCTTCAGCACCGAGATAACGTCCTCTTGCCACTGAGGGAATTTGCACGCCACAAAGATGTCGAGCGTCTTGGGTCCATTGGGGTCGAACTCGCCATTCAGCGCCTCCTTTGTGCCCTTCTTTTTGCTGCGCTTCTGCAGAGAGGCCTCGGCATCGTACACCGACTTGGTCAGCTTGGTCATGTAGTCGCCAGCAGCAATCAGCGCGTGGTCGACATCGGCGGGAAGGTCGGTCGGCCAGCGGGCATTCATGATCGAGGTAGTGTTGCCCATGAGCGTCCTCCATACATGCTCGCACCAGTGAGGCGCGACGGGGCACAGCTGAATGACTTGGCGGTTGATCCACTTGCGCAGCAGCGTGGGGTGCATGCCCGTGGCGGCAGACGCCTCGCGATACCAGTCGCGCAAGTTCAAGAACTCATACATGCCATTTTTGAGCGCGTCACGGTACATTGTCGCCTCGTACGCAGCGCCAGTCGCCAGCGTGTACATGTCCATTTTGGCGTCAAACACGCGGTCGAGTGCAGTAAAGGGCGCCGAGGCTGGGCACAGAAACACCGATTCAGCACGCGTTTCCTCGCTGGGCGACTTCTCAGAGGCAGCAAGCGCCACCAGAGCATCAGTGACCCATTCCTTGAGGTTGAACAGGCGCAGAATCTCGGCTTCAGCAGTTTCCTCTTCAAAGTTTGCGTCCTCCATGCTGTCACCAGCAACAGCAAGGGCAATGCGAGTGGCGTCGGCACCGTAGCGGTCGCATGCCTCACGCAGGCTCAGCGAGTTGCCAGTGGACTTTGACATCTTCTCGCTGTTGAGCAAAAGGTGGCCGTTGACACGGATGCCGCGGGGCCACTCACGCTCAGGGAACATTGCCGTATGAATGTACATAAAGAACGTCAGGTGGTTCTGGACCAGATCCTTGGCCGAGCTGCGGATGTCGACTGGGTACCAGTAGAGGTACGAGCGGCGCAGCTCAGCAAGCTCTGCCGCCTTGCTGTGGCCGGAAGGCAGGTCCTTGCCCAAAAGGACGTAGTCCCAGGCAAAGTAGTCCATGTCTTCAGCAGTGATCCCAAGGGGCCCGATCTCGCTGCCGTCCAGCGACCGGTGGAGAAGGTGTGAGACCGTGTAGTATGACATGTAGATCGTCGAGTCCGAGAGCGACTCAATCACAAGCGACTCCTCCCAGGGGACTTTGGATCCTAGACCAAAGCTGCGCGCGCATGCCCACTCGTTGAGCCAGTCGAGCTTGGCCTCAAACTGCGTGCGGGTGTCGTCGCTGTACGTGTTGAGCTGAGCAAGGCACTTTTTCGTCAGCGCCTTCCAAGCCTCCTCGCCATAGGTAATGTACCATTGATCGCACAGGGCAACCACACACTCGTCCCCCGAGCGCGACATGACCAGGCCTTCAGGCTCGGCGTAGGGGACAGCGTCATGACATTCTATCAGCTGAGCACGAACCATCTGCTTTGCCACTTGCACAGGAAGGCCCTTGAATTCGCCGATGCTCATGGTGCCGTTGTAAAAGCCCTCCTTGTAGGCCGCCTCCTTGGCCTCGGCCAGCTGTACGCGGTCCTTTTGCGAGTTAATCTTTAGCTTGTCGCACAGCGTGGGCGCGCTCATCTCACCGTATGCCTCGGTGGAAAGAACGGCGATGGGGTTAAAAGCCTCAACCCACTTGGGATCAATGTTGTAGTACTCGGGCTTTTTCTTCAAGTCGCGCAGAGCAGCATAGTCGTCGGGTGAGTCCGATGGCACCGAGGTAACTACTCCGGTGCCCTTGGTAGCCAGTACGTTCTCCATCGGCAGCACGTAAACGCCGTCCTTGTACTCGCTAAGCGGCGCGTTGACCTTGGATCCAATAATGGCCAGTCCGGAGATTGTACCGAGCTTTACGACCTTTCCGTTTTCTGGAGACATGCTTTGGAATGCCATATTGCGTGCAGCACCCTCAGATACGACGTACACCTCGTCAACTTTGTCGGACAAGAAGAATCCATACTCCAGCTTCGTGCCAACAAAGCAGTTCGTCTGGCCGTACATGGTCTCAGGGCGCAAAGTGGCGGCGACAAGGAAGACCCTCTTTCCAGCCAGCTCGGGGATAGCCGAAGCAATCTGGCTGCCTTGCTCGCTCCACTGCAGAACCTCGAGCTTGATGCCCGTGTACTCTTGTGGCTTCACGCCTTCGCCAGACTGGCGATCGTGGTCCATGCAGGGCTGCGCATCCTTGGCGCTCCAGACAGTGTAGCGCTTGCCAAATTTAATCTTCTCCATTTCGTAGAGGCGCTGGAACTGCCAGCGAGCAAAGGAGTCATAGTAGGGATTGTGGTCGGTAGTCAGAAAGGCGCGGCGCCAGTCGATCTTGCACCCTAGCGAGTTAAGGTCGGCTACAGCGATGGGCGGGTAGTACTTGAGCCAGTATTGCGTATCGGCGAACTTTGCGATCTCCTCGTTGGGGATTCCTTGGGCCTGCATGAGCTGGAACTGGTACTTTGCACCACCGGACTTTGCAGCGACCTTGGTCTTTTTGGATCCAAAATTCGCACCGGCCTTGGGGGTCGCGCCGACAGACATGTCCGCGACTTTTTCGCTGAGAATCTTGCTGTCGTCCTCGTTTTCCTTGGGGACCTCAAAGTTTGGACCAAACATCTCCAGCTCGTGGGCGATCTTATCGGCCGATGCCTTGATAGGCATGCCAGTTACGTGGAAGCCGAATGGAAAGAGGGCGCGCTTGCCCTTCAAGCGCTCCCATCCGGTGGCAAACTCGATCTTGGAGACCGAGAAGCCGTGTCCAAGGTGAAGGGAGCCGTTCATGTACGGATAAGGGAAAGTGCCCATCCACTTTGGGTACTTTGCAAGGAGCTCCTCGGCGGTAAGGTCGTCTTCCTCGGGCATGTCGACCTCAAACAGGTGGTTCTCCTTCCAGTCGGCCTGCCAGTGCTTCTCGATTTCCATAAGCGCATCGAGCTTGGCAGTCTACACCACAATGTAGCAAAGGTGGGAATATTAGAATCGGCGTTGTAGCTGGCAGCTTTAGGCCATTCTGGGCAATGTACACCACTATCTAGTAAAGGCTATTCAATACTCACATTCCTGACCACGACGTTGGCCGGAGTAGTTGCGGTAGATGTCATGTCTCCCATGTTGCTGCAAATTGAAAGTAATATCCTAAAAAAGAAGTGGGATAAGAGACAAAGACCAACCGCGGACCATTGGGAAAAAAAATTTCACAAAAATGACTCAGTAGAGAAGGCATCACGTGATCAAGCCGACTTTTTGAGAAAGAGGGCTTCTCTTTCTTTGGGGGCCTTTACGTTTTGCGCAGCAAGGACACGGGTGGCAGCAAGAGACAATGTACCAGAGAGGGGAGGATGCTCTGTGCCTGTTTGAAGCTCGTGGAGGTGAGTGAGAGGAGAGAGGTCGCTTAAAAAGAAAACAGCCTCCCCAAATACCGCCATCAGCAACTCTCCTCTCTTCTCTTTTCTTTTCTGGACATCCGAATTTACTCTGTCGAAATCAACTCTTTCAACATCCTTTTGTTGCCAAGCCGCATTCAAGCTTTCTAAGGAGGACTATTTCGGCGTCTGCCTACTTACCGACTCGCTCCGCAAACGTAGCCTTCTAGACTCGGCGCGGTAAATTGCAAGTGCATTCGGCGTGCATTTGGCAATTTCCACACGAAGTTCAGCGTGCCACGCAAACCCCCACTCGACTCCTCAGCTTCTAGAGCAGTGCCAACTCGGCGGTCTGCCCGCACAAGTGAATCTCAGCACTCTGAGCCAGCTGGCCCACCTTCATCATCATCGTCATCTTCTTCTCGAAACAGGAGATCCCTGCGCGTCGACGCAGTTGAAGAATCCCTGCCGGTCAGGACAACACGCTCCAGGCTAAGCGAAGCCAGCGCCAACACCGAGGCAGTATTGGAGCCCGAAAAGACCAAGTTACCGACAGTCCTGCCGGCCGTAGCGGCGTCGACAGAGGGACCTCACAAACGGCGGCGCATAACTCGTGGTACATCTCAGTGCATACTGAATACGGCACCACAAATGGACAGCGTAGCAGCGCCACAGCAGGCACAGGGTAGTGCGGGAGAAGCTAACTCCTCAGCAAGGTAGGGACATTTGTCTTCATTATAACATTTGCCATGCTTTGCTTGCTGTTCTGTGATTACATGTACACTGATATCAAGTACTGTATAATTTATGTTGAATTGCGTTCAAGTAGCCACGACCAGCTGGGCAGTCACAATGTCGCACTAAAATTGCACGAGAACTCGACTGATATGTCTTCCAGTACATCGGCGGCAGCAGCGGCCGACGGCGCTTTTGAGCCTATGGAAGTATGCGGGGTTGACGGGGTTGACGAAGACGATATTGAGGCAAGCCATATTGAAGTCGATGAAGATGATAGCGACAGCGAAGGCGATAGCGACGATGGCGATAGTGATAGTGATAGTGACAATGACGACGAAGACGACGCCAATAGAGATAATGATGCCGACGATGGTGAGCCCAGCGATGAGGGCGATGAAGAGAATGGCAGCGATGACGATGAAGCTGGTGTACAGGGTAGTGACATGAGCACCCTGGAAAACATCCTTGGCGGGCGGCATGCCGAGCTGCTAGCTTCAGCTGGGCTTACTATTGGCGGACTGGCTCGGGTAAATAGTACGGATCAGTTCCGTCCTCTGCTCGCGGCGCTGAAGCAGTACGACAACCAAACGCAGCAGCTGATTGCGTTGCAAGAGCTAACCGAGCTGCTATCGATCTCGACTGAGGATTCGCTGGTGGGGCTCAACTTTGGTGAGCTTGGGCAGTCTCTCGTCAACCTTCTAAAGGGAGCCGATGGCGACTATGGCGAGCTCACTGGGTTTATTGAGAACAATGTGGACATCATGTTGCTTGCGTGTCGCTGCCTGTCTAACCTACTCGAAGCTCTCCCGCTAGCTGGAGGACTACTGGCTCGGCTTGGGGCGATTGAAGTGCTGTGCGGCAAGCTCTTGGAGATTGAGTACATTGATCTGGCCGAGCAAGCACTGTCGACGTTGATGCAAATGTCTAAGGAGTTTCCAGGCAAAGTGTGCGAGGCTGGCGGGCTGTCTGCGTGCCTGATGTTTCTGGACTTTTTCGCCACTGGCACTCAACGAACAGCTCTCTCTTGTGCGGCCAACTGCGCCCAGGGCGTGACTAAGGACCAGTTCTCTCAGGCCAAAGACGCCGTGCAGGTTCTCGAGCGTACCATATTTTACACTGACCAAAAGTGTGGCGAGTACTCGTGCCACGCGCTGCTCTACCTGATCCACGCCTTTCGCTCTTCTCCAGACTTGGTGAGCCAGTTGGTTTCGCCGAGCCTGCTCGCTAGTATCATCAAGTCCATTAGCCCTGATCGGGCTGACAGTGTATCCGCTCCACCCACTCTACTCTTGCGTGTTTTGGCTGCGGTGACACAGTGCTCGCCAGAGCGCGCTGCCCAGGCGCTGGATGCAGACATTATAGTGGTGCTGGAGCGAATTGTGAAGCACCAGTTTATTGGAGCTGCTGAATATAGCACGCCAAGCACACGCGTGCCAACGAGACAGGACTCTGTTGCGCGCGTCTCTGACCAGGCATGGGAAGCTCTACGTCTCTTAGTAGCCATACTGCCGCCCCTGCCCTCGACACCGGACGCTCTAGCGCAATCTGAGACACTTGTGAGCGGCAGCAACAGCAGAGGCAGCAGCAGCGGTAGCGACAATGCCGAATCCAGCTCGCAGCTACGCTGCCTTTCAGCAATTCTAACGCGCCCCCGAGTCATTCAGCAGTTGCAGCAAACACTAGCCTCTACGCTTATTACCGCGTTCCACTCCACTATGAGTGTCGCTGCCCGACACTGCCTGCTGCTAGCCATGCTGAGAGTTTCGTTTGCCCTCAACGCCGAGCAGCTCCTAGTGGCACTGAGGGACGCCAAGCTACCGACCTTTATTGCTAGCGCCATTTCGTCTGCCGAGTCGCCTCTGCTGTCTGCAATATCTCTTCTAATCGCTCGAGTTGTCTTGGACAAGCTGCCTGGCGTGTTTACGCGAGACTTTATTCGCGAGGGAGTTGCCGACGAGTTGGCCGAGCTTGCGTCGAATGCCAGAACCGCGCTTATCAGCGCAGAGTCGCCCGAAGACGCGCACACAGAGACCGATAGCAGCGTGTCTGAAGCCAACGATGATGACCGCAAGCCTACGGACACCACCAGCCTAGCTCATGCTTCAATGGTTGTCAATGCTCACGCTCCCAAGCTGATGATGCACTCGGCGCCGGCTGGCAGGCCTTCATCGCAAGTGCCAACTAGAGATGGCCCGACTTACTTACTTGGCAGCGATACCAACGCCCTGCACGAGCTTGTGGTGTGCCAAGCGCAGCGCTTGCACAGCCAACTAGTGGCCGCCGACTCTTCAGAGCCAGCCAATATCAGCGGCAGCATCGGCGTTCTTGCGCAACTCCGGTGCCTGTCGAAGCAGCTCAATAGCAAGTCCGTCTCGGCTGAGGATATGCGTACGTGCGCCAAAGACCTTTCCAGGCTATTAGTTTCTGCCGATGGAGTCACTTGTTATGAGCTGACTCAAAGCGGGCTTGTCGAATCTTTGGTCAGCGTCCTTGATCGAAAGGCCGACGCGACGCGCAGTGGCACCGAGAGCAGCGATTCTGCCGACGTCCTAGCTGTATACCTACTTTCTCAGCGCAGTGCGGCCAGCACTGGCGAGACTACTACAGCCGCTGCAACCGCCTACGAAGTTCTAGTGCAGCGTCTACAAGAGGCGCTTTGCATTGCCGAAAGCCTAAGTATCAGCGAGACGTATCGGTTGGATTCCGGGGAGGCCCGCACGCCAGCGGATATGCTAACTAAGCAAATTCGCTTTAGCATCGCGCCTGCCAGCGAAGAGTGCATGTCTGCGCTTGCTGAAGCTGCCAATTCCAGCGAGGAGGCCAAAGAGGCAAGTGCCACTATGGAGCGAGTACGGCAGTCCTTCCGAGCCATCACGGTCAGTGTCCACGCGGTTGCTCCCTTCAGCGTTCTGGATGCGTACTTGCGGCCCCGCGTGGCGTTGTTTGTGGGTAAAAGACCGCGACAGTCACCTCAGCGCTTGGCTCAGCTTGCCTCTAGCCTCTTTGGCGAAGAGCCGGGGCGCGATGAGGGCAGCGTCAACCTTCGTCCGCAGCTGGACCAGATTGATAGGCAGCCCGTATCTGCAGTCGCGAGCGGCTCACGGCACGACATGCGCAGAGGAGGCGCTGCTCAGGCCGGGAAGCAACATCTGCGCATGCTGAAAATGATTGCTCGCTCGTCTGGAATCGACCTACATGCGGCTGGTTTGCTGGACGACCAGGAGTCGAGCGACAGCGATGATGACGATAGTGGCAGCAGCAGCAGCAACGAGGGGCAGGTTCACCAACGAGTTGAAGGGCAAGGCAAAGGCGTCAGCGAGGGTATGTTGGCCGACGGTGGAGGTAGCCCGTGTGGCAACGCCAATGCGACTCCTGCCAGCGCAAGCGTCGATTCTGCCAGCACAGCAGGCGATTGGCGACTGATGCTTACGCTGAAGATCGGAGGCACTGAGCGCGCAGTGGAGGCCTCAGACAACATCTTTCAGACAGTCCACAACGCATGCCAGGGCAACGAGGCACTGCGAGATGCTAATCCGTGGATACAGACGTTTCAGCTGCAGTTCCATGTCGAGTTTGGCAAAGCACGGCTACCGCCACAGCCTCAACCGCCGTCTCCCAGCTTGCCCGGGCAGACCGCCGATGCTAGTCAAGAGCTGAGCTCAGCACTTGGAGAGCGTAGCGCAACCATTGTCGGTGCTATCAAGCTGCTGCATAGTCGACTGCTGCGAGCACAGCAACTAGCGCGCAGCTCCAAGTGCCAGGTGGATGAGTTGGCGGCCGACGTCTTTGTCAACCGCAAGCTTGCGGCAAAGGTCGCTCGGCAGTTGGATGATCCATTGATGGTTGTATGTTCAGCCTTGCCCAGCTGGTGCCATGTGCTAATTCGCCACGCGCCCTTCCTGGTCTCTTTCGAAGCTCGTGTTGCCTACCTTCAAGCCACCAGCTTTGGACACTCTCGGAACGTTAGTCGCTGGCAAACCATTGCTCAGCGCGAGGCGCGTGGTAGTGGCCGCGCGCCGCCAGATGCGCTAGTCCCGCTTGGTCGCATGCAGCGGCAGAAAGTGCGCATATCTCGCAGCCGCATGCTCGAGTCTGCGCTCAAGGTCCTCGAGCTGTATGGCACTGCCAAATCTACGTTGGAGGTCGAGTACTTTGACGAAGTTGGCACTGGGCTTGGACCGACGCTCGAGTTCTACTCCACCGTGTCGCGCTGTCTACAAGAGAGATCACTCGGCATGTGGCGCGAGGCTCGTGCTGCAGAGCCAGCGACAAGTGGTCCAGAGTACGTTGATGCGCCGCATGGGCTGTTCCCGCGTCCTATCACGCCTGCCGATACGGGTGTCAATACGGATCAGCTGGAGCCGACTTCTGCTGGCACTTCTATCCTACAGCTGTTCAAATTCGCCGGCCACTTTGTCGCAAAGGGCTTAATTGATAGCCGTGTGTTGGACCTGCCTCTTCACGAAGAGTTCTGGGCTGCTGTCCAGCGCTACGTCTCAGCTGCCCGTCATGACAGCTGCGAATTCGCGTGGTCTTGGGGCCAGCTGGAAGCTGTCGATCAAGACATGGCCAACTCGCTTCACTATCTCTACCAGTTTGTCAAGGCCAAGGACGACATTTATGCCCGCAAGGATATGTCGATGGAGCAAATGCAGTTGGCAGCGGAGGCGATCCGAGACCCCAAGAGCCAAGCGGCCATCTCAGACCTCGCACTTGACTTTACTCTGCCCGGCCATCCCGAGATTGAGCTGCGTGTTGGCGGAGCTGACATTCCCGTTACCATCAGCAATGTCCACAATTACGTGGATCTCGTTGCTCGGTGGATACTTGACGTTGGCATTCGCGCCCAAGTCGAGGCCTTTTGTGCCGGTTTTGACAAGGTCTTTCCGTGCGGTGACTTGCTGATATTCACTCCGGCAGAGCTTTGCCGGATTGTCGGGCCGTCGGCGGAGAGCGAGGATTGGAGCAGCGCCACGTTGCGGAGTGCAATCAAGGCAGAGCATGGCTTTTCGCTGGCATCGCCCACTGTGCAAATGTTCCTAGGCTTTATGGAGTCTCTGGACTGCCTCGGTCGCCGTAGCTTTCTTCGGTTTGTCACAGGTGCCCCACGCCTGCCATTGGGCGGCTTTCGCGCTCTGTACCCTCCCCTGACGCTGGTGCAAAAGATGAGCGAGGCGCCGCTTAGCCCCGACGACTACTTGCCCAGCGTGATGACTTGCGCCAACTTTATCAAGCTGCCCAACTACTCGTCCTTGGAGGTGCTAAAGAGCCGCTGGGGCCATGCCGTGGCCGAGGGCCAGCAAAGCTTCCATCTGTCCTAAGTTCCGATCCCCCCATACTAGCTTTAGCCTGCAAGTTCACTAACAATGATGATGCCATTTTTTTTTTTCTTGGCCAATGTCGGCTCAACTATATTTCTACTATCTCTTTCTGTGTACGACCAAAGATGAACGCCAACCCAAGAGGTATCCCACAGGCGCCATTTGTTGACGATGTTGGCGAGTACATGAAGACCGACACCGTCGAGGCGACGATACGCAAGTTTACCGAGGCGGCCAGCAAATACAAGTTCATGGAGAACAGCAAGCTTCAGCAGAGAGGCAGCCTCGAGCAAAAGATCCCAGAGATTGAAAAGACGCTGGCTACCATCGACTACCTGGTCGAGCAGCGCGAGTCCGAGGAGCCCATTAAGACGCTGTTCGAGATCAACGACACCCTCTATGCCCATGCCACCATTCCACCAACAGAATCTGTAAACTTGTGGCTAGGCGCCAACGTGATGCTGGAGTACACCCTGGACGAGGCACAGGTGCTTCTTACCGGCAAGCTCGCCATTGCCAGAGGGAATCTGAAAGATACGATCGAGGACTTGGAGTTTCTGCGCGACCAAATCACTACAATGGAAGTCAACACGGCTCGCGTGTACAACTGGGACGTCAAGCAACGTCGCATGGAGAAGAATTTGTCTGCATAGGTGCTATATCTTGACCAATATTTGAGTGAGCGGGTGGATGTTGTGTATTTAATGCAGGATTTCTTCTACTCTAAACGATTGAGCTTGCCGACCAGCAGCAAACCTGTCCTGGCTGACTCGATGCTTTTTTTAATGCCATTGCGGGGCGTGCTCTGGGTTTATAACGGCTGGGATCCTGGCCCAGACCACTACTGGTATGCGCTTGTTGCTGCACATTGAAAACACAGCGTCCAGTGTCGTGCTCTTTGGCAAGGCTACATTCCCCTCAAGATAGAACATTAGCGACCGGGGCGCAGTTGGATAGTACAAATAAAAGACGTCTTCCAGCGGGTAGTCCAGGCTCAGCGATTCTCTGAATAGGACAGAGTTTGCCGCGTCACGGAACTCGACGTTGACAGGCATGCTACAAGGAACACAAGAAAACATATTTTGTTAGCACGCAAGACGCCTGCATAGGGTGCGTGTGGCCTTATCTATATGTGTGCCTCGTCGTTGTGCTGGAAAGAGATTCCGATATATGACGCCTGTACTTCTCTAGCTCAATCGCTGGCATTGGTGCAGGGTTGTGCCTTTGCAATGGTGTCAGAGTACGCCTGCTGTCCAACTCATCCGATGCATTTCATCTTGGAGCTATTGCCGGCCGAAATTAAACGGTGGTGTCAACCCCAATAAAGACACGCCTGCATTGGACGGGACTCTGATCTCCTGGTTTTGCATGCAAAGGCGCAAAGAGAAATGTGGCACCAGAGAATAGACTGGTGCCAGATGTCAAATGGCTTACCTTTGCTGCGATGCAGGTGGCTCTGGCCAGCCATTCTGGTTCATGACCGCATGGCGGGGCTGCTCACAGAGCTTCCAACTGGCGGCCGGCAGTGGAAGTTGAGCGCGCGCAATGTTCGCAGGGACGAGCAGGCCTTGCGCTGACGCATTGTATGCCCCGCTGTCCAAATCCACACAAGTCGAGTCAAGCTCATCAGCATGTTCCTCGCTGGGGCTAGCGCATGAAACCGCCAACGGCCTTTCATTGTTTGGCTGCAGTTGCATCGTGGCTGGTTGCATACTGTGCTGCACGGACTGTGTCTGGGGAAGCATGCAAGCTCGACTGCGCCATTTGCTTTGTTCAACATGCCCATAGAGTCCTGGGTCTGCTTGCGGATATTGCTCCACCATGGCCGGGTGAAGTTGGAGAGTGCTTCGCATAGCAGACATGTGCGGCTGAAGTTGACCAGCGTTCAACTGGATAGCGTTGTAGTGGTCAGCCCAGCTTGCCACTGGTTGAAGCTGTGCCGTGGCCGACGAAACCAACAAGGACGCCAGTGCCACATCGCTCGAATCACACTCAGCATTGCTGGCGCCATGCGCTGTATATGGCTTTAACGGTGACATATCCAATTCCAGGCGAGCCAAACGGGCTCTACGCAGTCTCTGCTGACATGTACTGCATATATTTGCACGTACCAAGAAGCTCTCGACAGGACGTGTAGGAAGCTTGAACCTCAGCTGCAAGCACCGCAGAATTGCAATGTCCTCGTCACTGAGATGGCGATAGCGAAAGCTAAACAACAGCTCGCCCTTGACCTTCTTTGGCGGGACGTGGTTTGCCTGTCGCTCCTCGCAATGACAGCTTCCATGCTGAAACAGTGACTTGCGAGTTCGTGGGCATGTTAGGCATAGCCCGCATATGCGGCACCAGTTCTTGTTGTGAACGAGCATCGCTTAGTTCAGAAGAGTAGCGAATTAGTTGCTCAGCGAAGCGGTTATAATTGTGGTATTAAACTATAGAAAAAGTGATAGAGATGGTTAACAAAAAAAATGCTATGCTCAAGAAGGCTGGTCAGATATCGAGTAAATGTTGCTGTGGACACGGACACCTTACGGCCGCCGCTTTGGAGCCATCCTGACGAGCTTTTGATATTGGCGACATAGATGCGCAGAGTACTGGATATGCTAAATTAATCATTTTTGCCAGCATGCTCTTTTTGTTATGTAGTTGCGCTGTAGATGTTTGAAAAGAGAGTTTCTTAATGAAAACAAAATAAAAAGGACTAATAGTATATCTACAATGTATGGTCTGGCCACCCGCCCTGTGTGGACTACCGCTCCTCATATGGCCAGCCAGGCTGGGTAGGCGTACGCTGATGGGCAATGCCTCCGTCCTGCGATGCTAACCGTGCTCGTGACGAACTTTCGGCATGTTGCCGCGAGTATGGCCTGTATCGCTGATTCCGAAGTGGTGATAGCTGCCGAGAGTGGTCCACATTTCCAAACTGGCACCGAGAGACATTATCCACTTGAACTTCCAATATGTTTGCGATAGCCATTCTGGAATCAGGAGCGGCCGAAGCATATCGGTCGCCGTATGTGCGAGTGGTATACGCAAGCTCATCGGCCTGCCGGCTGCCTCCGTCAGGCGAATCGGTTTGATGCCAGCGCAGCATGGACGACGGTGGTGGCGGCGCACTGAAATTAGGCGCTACTTGCCACTGCGCTGGTGGGCAGTCTTGTGGCTCGCTTGCCTTTATAATGACAATGTCATCGTCACTAGCCCTTATACCCGCTAGAGTGCAGCTACCTGACACGAGATCGCCGGTAACCATGTTTCGAATCAAAAGTCTTTTGGGGGCGCTTGGAAAGTGTGTATATAACAGCTCGAAAAGCGTCATATTCTCGGTGGCAGCTACGTAGATTATACACGTGTCGCTGGCATCAAATACTTGAACCCGTATGTTCCTATCGTTAAAGAAGGAAATTTTAGGTACACATCTTTGTACACTAGTGCGAGATTTAAGCTGACTTACCTGTACAACATCGGTGGGCTGGAAGAGTCCGACGTATTGCAGTTACGCGGCACCCGTCTCAGGGCATCGAGGGGCGATTCAGGCGACTCGACAGACACAAGTGGTAGTGGTAGTTGTAGGGATGGTGGTGTGCTGTGGATGGCGTCCAATTCGGGAGATCTCTGAGCTGGCGCAGTTACCTCTGGAGCAGCCAAAGTGGTGATTGTAGTGCGGGTTCTGGCTCGATTCTGGCTCTCTCTTATGGTTGCGGCGATGGAGCGATTGCGGCGAAAGTCGGTGGGAACAGGCAAGCCGTCTACGGCGTAAGGCTCGTTTTCAGGTTCTTGCGCACGGCGCGAGCGCTGCTGGCATGTGCCGCACATGTTGGCTCGCGTTAGGTTTGCCTCGATAGGGTCAACGGGTAGGTTATTGGCTATGACCAGCCACTGCATTCCGAGGACTTCAGCAGGACTGATATGGCGACAGCGAAAGTCCGTGGTCTGGCTCTGCTTAACCAGCTTGGCGTTGTGGCGGAGCTCTCGTTCGTCACATTTGCAATTACCGGTGCCAAATATGGTCCGTGGGGTGCGACGGCAGGTGAGGCAAACCTTGCATAGGCGACACCAGTTTAGCTTGTGCACTACGGGCTTAGTCATGTCTGGCGAGGTCGTTGATGAAAGTGGCAGCGTTGGCGACTGAAGAGGTAGTGAGTCCCTGACTGATGGAGTGAAGGAGCTATAAGATGGCAGGCGGGCTGTGAGGGTATCTACAGACGTTGACACTTGAGGCCATGGTGATTAGTAGAGA
>JANBQS010000441.1:0-17962 GCA_027577415.1 Coemansia sp. RSA 922
AACAACGGAAGAGCTGGTGTTGAACAACAAGAGAAGAATGTGTAATTGTTTTGTTTACACAAAACCTCGGCGCGCGCATTTCCTTGGTGTGGTACAGGATTGCCAGTTTACATCAAATACTAATGGGATACTATTTGCCAACAATTGACCATCGTTTCTTCTTTATTCTCGCTTTTTACTTTGCCTCGCTCCAGTCAACGAGGCCAAGGCGTGACCAAACGGATGATTGCGAGTGACCAGGCAGTGAAGACTCAGAAGCTCGATTTCTTGCATAAGGTTTTGTGTAGGGGGAGGGGTGACGCACCGAAATTTGCACCGACACGCTTTTTCAGAAAAAAAAAAAATCGTCCCATTCCTCCAGTCAAGCCCTTTGAGGAAAAGGCCACGAGCACTTAAAAGTCATGGTGTGCTCGGATCGTCCCTAAAACACACTGGCCGGAAAACCCGAGGCATTGGCCATAGTGTCTTGGGAGAGGAATTTTTTTATTCTTTTAGCAGGGATTCGGCTAGGCCCGGGATGTTGGTAAAAGAAACGATTTAGTTTTTTCAAAGCAAAGACTGCACACATAAGAAAGAACTAGGGATTCTTTCACATGTTTAAAAGCAAAAAAGGGTTCAAAAGGAGGGATTGGGCAGCGAGCGGAAGATGTGGGCATGACTTTATGCTTGGCTAGTAAGGTGGGAAAGCCCTCCTATCGATCACGGACAGCCCATTTTTTTTTATTCTCGTGGCGGGGAAAAAAAAAAGGAAAAGGAAAAAGAAAAAGAAAAACGTTGACTTGGCTTATGCTTGTTTACTAAGGGCCCGAGGTTCTTAGTAAGGCAGCACTAGCTGCCTCGAAAAAGAATAAGGAATGGACTGTGAGAGAAGGCGCAGGTTTGGGCGAGTAAATCTAGCATAGTTCAGGCAGCCTTGTTCTCGCATGCGGAACCCTGAAGTGGAGTAAATCGAGGCCACAGGAACCAGCACATGGCAGACGACAAGCAGGCCTGGCACACTCAGTGGACTGGATTATGCCATCATGTCCGCACGTGCTTCGGGCTCGGCGATTCCTCGCACCCCAAAATAAAAAAAGTGGGCTTTTTTCTCTTTTAGCTCGTGTGTTACACGCCCCCCGGGTTCGTTACACCCCCACCCTTTTCTTTTATCCTTGGGAGCAGTCATCGGCAAGAAGGGCGGGGACAAAAAAAAAGTGTGCTTAAATACCCAATGTTCCCCAGATGAGGACACCTCCCCCGCTTCGCTACCTTCTTGCTCACTTTTGCTCACCTCTTTCTTCTTCTTCTTCACACCTTTTCATTTTTCATCGCTTAACTCGGTCTAGCTTAACTTTTTTATTTCTGTCTTCCAGCCACACATACTTTCGCGCGGATCACACATACAGAGGATGTCTACAAGTAGCAAGGCCATCAGTGCCAAGACTAGTACATCTACTCCATCGCTGCAGTTGCAGCCCAGACCGGGTAGTAGCTCAGACGTCGATTCAGAGGTTCAGTCAAACAAGCCGTTGTTCTTAAACTTTACTGCCGAGCTGGCGCCGTTCGGTGCGTCCAACAAGAAGCAAAAGACAAAAAAGAGCAACGTGTACAAAGTTAGTGGCGTCAATATCCTCAACAGGTAAGTTTTATTTAGAAACATGGGAGTGGCGGAAAAAGTCAGTGGCCCAATAGGGTTGAGGTGTCACACTATGTCGGGCTATATAGAACCAATGAGATTAACACACATTTTATTCACCATGTATTTGTAGAAACAGCGTTGACAGCAAGACAGCGCTGGAGCGGTTGCAGAGACGTCGCGAGAACCACAACTTTGTAGAACGGCGTAGACGCGACAACATAAACCTAACTATCACCACACTGTCGTCCCTAATTCCGTATTGCGCCGAAGAAGGAGTCAAGCTCAACAAGGGCAGCATTCTGCACATGGCGGTTGAGTACATCCGGGATATACAAGATATCAACAGCGCTTTGAGTGCCGAGAACATCAGGCTCGGTGGCTCTGGCAGTATGGAGCTGCCCGCTAATAGGCCAAACCGCCGTGACTCGTCAGTTATTAGCGAACTCAACACAGCAGTCCACTCTGAAGAGGATGACGACGACGATGATGACGGCGAAGAGCAGGATGACGACGATGATAGCTCATTGCCGCTGATGATGAGCTCATCGGCCTCTACGACCTCGACGCAGTCACCGCAGAGGCGGTCTAGAAAGGGGTCGGTCGGCCAGGCCACGCCTAGTCGCAAGCGTAGCAATAGCAAGACCGCACAGACGGTCGCTGAGGCTGGGCGCAGTGGGGCTGGCGTATGTAAGCGGCCGATGCTGTCATTATCCTCGTCGTCATCCTCATCTTCTGCCACGTTAACGTCGTCGCGTACCGGTCTTTCACTTAATTCTACTAGCCACTTCCATGGTCACCTTCCCGGGGGCATGGCCTCTCCGCCCATGACTACCGCCAACACCTCGACAGTCCCCTCAGCAAGCTCGTCGCCTTTGGGCCCGAACTCTATCGCTGGCGCCTCGTTTGCCTATACTAATGTGCGCTCAGTCCCCTCGGCCGCAAACCTGCCTCACTTGCCGCCTCCGCTGACAACTAAGCCACACCAGCAACAGCTGCCGCCCATGCTGTCGTCTATCAGCTCCATGACTATCAACGGCGCTTCTATGATAAACCGTCAGCCAGCGCAGTCCATGCCTAGCTCGCCAAACTTTCGACCTGCCGCCACATTGCAAGTAGCGCAACCGCTGATGGACGTAGTAAGAAGCTCGTCTGGATCTTCTTCGTCGTCTATCGGCAGTCATCAGTTTTTCAACAGCGACGTTTCCTCAGTCAGACATAACCTCCAACCGCCCAGCGACAGACATGCGCACCCAGTGTACGGCTCTACGACGGCACCACATTCACTGCAATCTACTCCGATGATTCGGCCTAACCACGACCCTGCATTATCAGATAAATTTGAACTGCCTCCACTAGCATTTAACGACGGATCGGCTACTCCATATTTAAGTAGAATGCACTGAATTCATAGACACCTTTTCTTGTTTTATATTTTTTTAATCGACTTTCTTCAAACTCTTTAGACAGACCGCCAACTTGCCATGATATGAGCCAGCACCACTCTCGTGGTATATACGGTCTTCGCTTTCGACGGCGAGTTTGGCCGGCATCCACGAAGGTCCTCCAGAGGTTCTGGCAGAGGTATGCTCGTAGATCAACGTCAGGGCGCGCTGTCGCTTTGCGTACCCGATCTTATCGCCGACTATGGCTTTCAGTTGTGGCACTACCCGGATTGTCTCGCACTCGCTGTTATAGGCGGGACCTGTAGTGTCGTAGTTCAGTGTCAGCGCTCTCCAAGCATCGGTGTCGCACGCTGGGTCACTGGGCACTGGTGGCGCAACGACTTGCTCCTTTTTCTCCGCGGGTGCCGGGTTTGATTCGACCAATATCGCCGCAGTGCTATTGACGGGTACTTGTGCAACAGCTATTGCTGGTTGTGGTGCTGACGTAACATCTTTTGACGTCACAGTTTGGGTGCAATCGACAACTTTTGGTGGCTGTGGCTGCGGCGGCAGTTCTGGTTTCTTCTTGTTGATAGCTGTTGCTGTGCTTTCTGGAGTCACAGCTGGCGCTGGTACTGGTACTGGTCGGTGTCGGTAGAGACACAGCGTCCCACGGCCGCACTTGTCCTTGTGTGGACAGTCGATCTTAGACAACAGGCCAAGCGAAGGAAACATTATTAGAATAAGGCTTTCTGTAAATTTAGGGATGTCATCTGATGATGTTATTGTTTTTACACCCGAGTGGGTAAGCTGGAATATATGGGCGATTCTAGTATTAAACAGCTTATTAACGGTACTCTATATGAAACAGTTGGACTCTGCCAAAATACGCAGATCAAACGGTCTGGATAGGAGAAAATGCAATGGCATAGTTGCGTGAAATCAGTATCCTTCAAAAAAAAAAATGAAGGCGATGATATCAATCCAAGCAAGAGTTTGAGATCAGAGAATACACGAGGCGACTTTCGCATTTCTCTTCTCCGCTTTCTTTCTTTCATTCTTTTTTACGTTTATGCTTCTTTTTCACCATGACTTTCCAGTCCCTGTTTCTCAGCCTGCCGATGCTGGTGACGGAAAAGATCGTCGAATACTTAGTTGGACGTCCTAGCAACATGTTTAACAGTGATATATATAGTCACTACGAGGCGAAAAAGGACCTTTATCCGCTCCTCTCAGTCAGCCAGGCCTGGCGCGAGGCCGCGCTCGTATCTATTTGCGATAGTTGCAGGATTATCTACAACTACGATCATGGGGTTATCGAAGTGAGTTATCCCGCGTGGCCCAAAGACTACTCGTACCCCAGATTTAACAAAAACCACGCAGTCAGACGTGTTGTCGTGACAGCTCCAAGATGGAAGAACGTTTGTGACGAGACATCTCGCGAAGCTATTGCCTGGTCGCAGTACAGCGGTGCGATATTTCCGTCTGCAACTAACCTGGTGGTCATGCTGAACAAGTCCATATTCGACCCTAATTTAATGGCTGATCATCCTGTACTTCCTACTCCTAGTCCGGACACAGTAGGTCGGTGCAAAGGGGTTGTTGACTTTGCGCGTGCTCTGCTGCGAATGACCCCTACTGTAACCGGCGTATCTGTAGTTGCTTTCTCGGCTGACGCAGTACATAAATCTAACAAAGGACTGTGTGCAATCCTTCTATCGGTGCTACATCATGGAGGTGTTACCCGCCTGGACTTTAAATGCACAACAGGCAGTCCTACAGGTTCGCTTAGACCACACATGATGACTGGGTTGACGAGTATTACGCATGGAATTAATGTACCTTGCTCTCCGATTACCCGACTCGCCTATCACAATGCGCCTACGCTGAGGGAGCTCCATATCGTACCTACTGGACTAAACGACTGGTCTTCGCTGATCACCTGTGGCAAGCTGGCTCCCGCGTCGTATACAAGCTTGGTATCGCTATCCATGGTTATCATCAACACTTCTCTCTGGGGCTGGACTACTGTCAAAGGCGCGATACCATTTCCCGTTCTATCTCGGCTGGTCATTGGTGGTGCGTATCCATTCGACGATGACACGCTCTTTAGAGGCAACCGTGGGACACTGCAGAAACTCTCTATTCCATTTCAAGCAAGCGCCAAAAACGCCATGGGTAGATCTGGCTTGTTTGAGCGCAGTGGCGGTAGGCGGTTGGACTCCATCCACACAGTCCTGATAACGGGTCAGCCTTGTCATTTGCCATCTGAGAATTTAATTCCGGAGCAAATGCATCGCATATTGGAGTCATCGACAGTGTTAAAACTAAGTTGTCATGCAGTTAGTGGAAATATGTTCAGCTCTCTATGCACTGCGCCGAGCACAGCGATTCTTCAGCATCTGACGTTGTACAACAGGCTTTGCACTTTAAACGACATAATCAGTATTGTCTCAGCGCTCCCAAGTCTAGTCAGTCTTACTTGCCAGATATAAGGGTCGGCGACACGCATTGGGCTGATTCCAGAGAACGAGAGCCCAAGTATACTCCACGGAAAACACTACCCGCTAAGCAGAAACTTTCGGGTGTTGCGCGTATCAAGCGTGGCAGATGCTGATATTGGCAAGGTATCGATCGTTGCAATGCAAATTGCCGTTGTCTGCCCAAGCTTTGCATATATGGATATTCCCTTGGAGCCGCGAAAGGGGTTCAGAGGCAAGGCCACTTGGTCATCGAGAAATGGCCCGTTTAAGCCCTATGGCGACGCTCTCCGCCGTCTTATTGCATGAAATTGGAGCATATTGAATACACACTTGATAATATGTAGCTTTTAAAAGTATTGCTAAAGTTGCTCAAGTGAGCACCCAATGCCTTCTTCAAACAAACCACTATCCAGCCAATGATACTTAGTGGAAACATTGCTAGAAAAAATTAGCAAAGTCGCCTTGACAAACTCTGGGCCAAGAGACATGGCTCGTGTCCACTCAAGACTTCAATAAACGACGTTGCCATCAATAATATGAAACTCAGCGACATGAGCTGAGTAACTCAAGTAGCTGACTTTTCAGTGCTCCTAAGAACATACAAGCAAGCCTGTGTCCTCTTGCTAATGGTCATGATGATAAAATGAGGTGGGCCAGCGCAACATGCCTCCTGTCATAGTCGCGGTATTAGGCGACTATTCTTCATCTGCACAACATGTTCCATATCAAGCGAACCACCGACGCTATCAAGCTGACAAAGGCGGATGTGGCTGGATACCTTTGCATGCCAGCGGTGCTCCATTGTCTCCACCTTACACGGCAAAAAGGATAGCTGCGTATGACGTCGACTTTGATACTCCAAGCATAGTATACAACATGTCGCCCTGGCAGCACTCGAAGACTTCGACAAGCGAGGCGTTTGGCATGCAGATTTCCAAGACGTACTCCATGGTGGGCCAGATAAAGGCCATATACGTGCCAATAATCCGGTTGAGATTACCACCCAGGTGCATAATGCCAACTCTGCGCAAGTTACCAAGCTTGGTTCTATCACACATGTATAGCAACTCTATGTGCTTCTTCTGGGAGCAATTCCCTCGACATCGATTAAAACTCCAAGATATTTGAAGCTTTGTTCATGCGGGAGAGCCTGTTCATCGATCTGGAGTGACAGATATGGCGTAGTAAGAAAGACACTTCTCTGGTGCTCTCGCAAGCTTCTGCTCGGCGGCACATATGGACATTAAGTCAAGAACACTGTCGTCGGCAAAGGAAATGTAACTCAAGTGCTCAGCCCTTTCTTGCTCGCCAAACTAGGAGCTTTGTCGATGGACTCCAAACAAAGGTACTCGAATCCCTGAGAGACGAATGCGGCCTAGTATACATGAATTGTTGCTCGTTGATCTCAGATTACAACACTGGTTATGTCAATAGACCATTGATCCCTCTTACAGGTGTTGTGGCTGTTCGGGAACAGCACAATGATACACGCATCCGACCCAAGAGCTCACGTGGAGTGCTGCCACCCGGATCCCTCGAGCTGCCGACAACCATCTCTGAGAGTTCAGCTGTGAGCGTGCTACCTTCTCCCGCGGCCTAGGAAGTGGTAAGGAAACCTCACGCCCACATGCACCGCACTGCGCCTAGAAGGTGCTTCCTATGTACGGCTCTGGAAGAAGGCGGTCAAAAGGATTTATAAACAGCACCTTGCTGTAGGTTTGACATAGTTCTATTTGTTCTCACTTTTATACGCTAGAATATACCTACTATTTTATTCTCTTCAACGCTCGCTCTACTCGTGCAAACAACACATGAGCATAAAAAGTGACACTGTGCCAAGCCAAGGCACATCAAAAGACAGGAATGCTCCGCGATTGACAATGTGCAAATCCGCTACATGCAAAAACAGCTAGATAAAAATTATCTCCACTAAGCAACATGTAGCTCTCTTTCCGTCGCCTCTTGTTCATTTCTATTTTGCTTTGTTTTTGCGCAGCCACCACGGCGTATATAGGGATGGCGGCCCCTGTTCACGTCCTTCTCGTCCTCGTCGCTATCGTTTTATACCGATTCTACTATTCTACTCTGCCAGTTTACTACTCTCCGACACCCTTTATGTCTGTACCACAAAAGCCCAGCGAGTTTCCAAGCGTGCCTATGCCACCGGCCAGAGCACACAAGGCTAGGAAGCCACGACTACTTAAACCCACCCTATATGTGCACGACTACATCAACCTTGCCAATGTGCAAAAGTGCCTGGAGGACAGGCGCAGCGACTTTGTGACCATCGACTCGACTACGTTTAGCGGGGAACTCGAGATAGAAAACAGGCCATATGAGCGGTTCTTTGTTTTGGAGCGGGGCCACTTTACGCTGTTTAGCCATTACCATGCGCCTGTCAAGTTCAGCTACAAGTCCCGGAATGCCGTCATGGCTCACCTTTGGAGGGATGATGTATTCACAGACATGACCAGCACAAAATTTGTGGAAGTGGATGGACTGTGGCAATTGGAGCAACTGCCAGTGCTATGCTTTGCGTTTGGCCAAGACGCCGACACCCTGCAATCCAGCTATGTGATTGATGACAACACAATCCACGAGTACTACGAGTCAACGGCCACCATGGATATGGCCGATCTCGCCGCTGTCGCTCAAGGCAAAGGAGACCTGTGCATTTCGCATTTCTTTGTGGTCAATTGCGGCAGAGAATACTGGGCGGTAGACACCAAGGACCCCAGCATCAGCTACACATTTGGTCCGTCGACTAAAACGCGCACTATCTCCAGGCTAGCTGATGGCTCAATAACGGTTCAGGCGCTCGTAGACGAAGAGCTGTCACAGACCAGTACCGATGCGCATACTAGTCAAAGCCCCAAGTTTACGCTTCGCGATATCAATGGCGAGAAAGTGGTTGAGGGCGATCGATTTGTCTTGCATATTCCAGGCCGAGGCGATGATGATGACGGGTGCGTAAAGCAGACCATGTTTGATGAGAAAGACTGGGTCAGTGTATCTTACTTCACACACCTTATCCCAAGGAGGGAAGCAATGCTTTCAGGCTCGATGGACCGTGGGCACACTTTTGGAATGGCTGTGGTCGACGATATAACTTATTTGACCTTTGAGGGCCAGTTTGTACAAATCGAAAATCAGGGCAGGAGACCCGGCATTGTCATAATACCCGAAACTCCATCCAAACGCAACCGCATTCATCTGACCTACTCTGATGACGGCCTTATTGCGCTGAGCAGATGGGGAGCCAAAGAGCCAATTATTCTCGAGTGGATAAAGTCCGCTTGCGGCTTCTTTAGCGTTGATGATGAAAGGTGCATTGATGATTCAGCCAAGCTGCGCTTAATAAAGGTGTAGTCGCTATAAAAGGCAGCCTTAAACATGCAATGGGCCATGAGAAGATGACTAATATAGCAAATACAGCTCTGGATGTTCACAATTTTCTCGTCATAAGTGGTGATCTATTTATAATATTGAGCTAATGAAAATACTAAATCATTTGGGAATAGTCTAAAAACACTTGTCATAAATATAGCAAATGCGTAAAAGCCAGTTTGTGAAGCCATCCTCTGGCAATCTCGATAAAGAACATGCCCAATCAGCATTACACTCCCCGACTTACAAGCTGTGTCGCTCACATATCTCCCCCTGCCAATTCACTAGACGCTCTTATCCTTGCGCTCTGCAATAAAATTATAGGCATGCTCGCCATCAGAAAATGAGTCAGATTCACGGTCGCCTATTTTTGCGTTATCATCACATTTGCTGCCTTTGGAACCTTTGACATCTAGGAAAAAGTCGAATTCTCTATCTAGATAGTGTCTCGGGCCTCTATTCTCAAGGATCAGTTTTTTCAATTCTTCAATGGTGAGATTTTTATAGTCCTCACAGGTGAACGTTATGTCAACCTCATTCATAGTCATGACGAGGCACTTGTTGGAAGGAAGAAAATAGCAAGTAACTTCTCTGGCCATTTGTCGACAATAGTTAACCTTGAAAGAGTTGGATGGGAAAGTTGTAGTGATTTGCAAGTAGGCAAGCTAGTAGATGAAGAAAGATGTTTGTGTGGGTAAGTGAAGGAAAATTTAGTTGGAGGGGCGAGCACTTGGCCTAATTTATAGCATTCTTGAAAACAATTGGCATAGGAGATGGAAGAGGGCTCAATCACTTGAGCTCTCCTCTCAAGACGTAATCTGTCATCATCATAACGATTGCTAGATGACGACACTACCTTTTTGTTGCAGGGTTTGCTTTGAAGAGTTTACTTTGCTGAAAGGCATTCCCTTACTTTTCAAAGATTTGTTACGTCACTGAGCTTTTCTTTGACAAACAATGACGTAATCTTCATTAGGAATCCGTGGGGTCCACCTATTGCTTCCATTCATTTATGAACGTGCCATTGACACTTGATAAGCTGTGATGTCATCCGCTTTTTTTGTAATGGATAATGACGCTGCTATGACCGTTTAGGTTGGGTAATGTGAGCCTCGAGATTCTCACTAAGTAATTCTTTATTAATTTATTCGTGCTAATAAGGTTCAAAGACAAGTGCTTTGGCCTCTGGTATTCCGCCTTTGGGCGCGGGAATAATGTGTTTTCATATTTAAGTGCGCTGAGTATCAGCGCAACGCATAGAAACTAGCAGAGACACTTAACAAATACCATCTCTTTATTGTGCAGTGAAAGGGTCTTTTAATTATGCAATAGTGATATATTGAGTAAGAGGAGAGAAAATGCTATAAGCTGTGATAAATATTTTGCGTCCATTTTCTCTATCTTACGTGTGCATCATGGAAATATGTCTCTCTAATTCTGGGAGTGACCTACACTCTTTTCCACAATGTTTGCATTTGTAATAATAATAATATGTGCTAACAATGTCAGCCGAGTTGAATAGCAGAAAAGTACAGTTAGAGTAACGATGATTCATAATGGCAATAGAAAATAAGGTTATAGGCAATGCCCACGACTTTGGGCAGGGTCTCTGGCTATTTTATACCAGAAATTTGATAGTGGCTAACTTTAAAATAAAAGCCTACTGATTCACATAATGACAGCTGTTTTTGACTCTGCGAATTTATACAGGACAATTCCAATGAGAAACTCGGAACTATGTTCGCAATGTTTTATTTGTAAAAAATATGTAAAGTGTGCATGATTTACTCAAAAACAAACATCTGAACTACGAACAGTATAGACTGTGTGACCAAGTCACATCGTGAAGCCGTGCTCATCGAGGTGGTGGATATCTAACTCTTTAATGGACCTGCAGAGTTTTCCGCAAAATGTGCATTCAAACGGAGTATCAACTTTGCCAACAGAGTCGAGTCTGGGAAAAGGATTGCTAGAGCAATATGGCGTCATAGTATTTAAAGCGAGAAAAGTCGATGTTATCAACAACGCTGCCCTGGACAGGAAGAACCACCGGCATTTTATAAAGGAATTTTGACACTGGCCTGCTTCAATAACACAACTTGGCCACAATTGCTCCATAGTATTGCTGTTGTTCGTGAAATAGTCCACGTGAAACATGTCAGCTGTACATTTATGATGGTAGCTAAAAGCAATTGAGATCCCTAGAGTTATGAATGTTCAGGGTTGGCCTTGTGGCCCGCAGACTTTTGGGCAACAATTTCGTTTGGCAGACTGGCAATGGCAAAGGATCCTTGACATCCAAAGCATTCTAGGGAGCTTTATCATGTCGATAAGGGGATTATAGGTAAGAAATGCAAGATAACAACAAATAAAAAAATTCAATTTTACAATAGCTGTTTATTACTGAGAGAGCCAAATATTTCACGAATCTAATAAGGATTACACGACCAAGTCATTTCCCAAAGTTATGGATATTTACAAGGTGTTTAATCAACATTGGACGCGAGGTAAACCACATCCCGCATTGCTTGCATAGAAAATAATGCTCCGGGCCATCTGGGTCTACCGAGTGGAGTCTTGGAAAAGATATGTTAGAGTAATGAGAATTCATAGTGAGATTAAAATGGTGAGTAAAAGATATGTTTGCTGCCAACAAGAGCTCTTAAATAGAAAAAAGATCCGCCAGCCTCTATATACAGGAATTTTGATACTGTCCAACTTTGAAGCACAAGCCTAACAATGGCCACCACCGAATCTGCGAACCAAAGAGGCAATAGGCTGAATAGGTGTTTATTGTTACAATAGAAACCAAGATGAGAATCATAAAACAAACTACCAAGGTAATAGACTGAGTTGATGTTTATTGTTGCAATAGAAACCAATGCGAACTAGCAAAAGATAATTATAAACTGTAAAGGCTGCGCGGCTTTATCGTAAATAGCAATCGTGGGCAGTCATATAGTGTAAGTTCAATTCCTTAATGGTGTAGAAGAAATCACCACATAGTTTGCACGGCATCACGTACTGAGGCTCAGAATCATCCAAGCAGTTCAGCCTTAGAAAGTTTATGTTTGAGTAACAAGGGTTCATAATGATATTAAAATTGAATCACGTTTGTAGACGATACAACTCTGGGCAGGAATGTACGCCAACCTTTTAAATAGGGGAGAGTTTTTGACAGCTTTTAAAGTGCCAATAATACATGCTAAAAAATGGTTGTCATTGAGTCTGTGGACTAGCACAATTGCAATTACAAAATTGGAGAGCCCTTTACAATCGCTATTTTAAAATTAACAAGAAAAGTGCATACAATATAATTGGTGCATAGCTTGTCAAACTGAAGTGACAAAAAAACAACTACAATGTGTATCATGCTTCTTTCTACACTTTTCATTTTGGTTTATCATCACACTTTATTACATAAATAAAAAAAACAAGCTATTCAGTTACATCCACATCTTCGTCGTGTACATCAAGGTAGTGTTTCCTACATTCCTCAGCGCCATAAATCAACATCTCACACTTTGAGCAATAGTAACACTTTGGCTGTGGGCTTTTAAACACTCTTGGAAAAGTAGCGTTAGAGTAAAGATGATTCATGATATATAATTGAAATCGTGGCTTGTAGGCAATGTATTAAAATTATCTGAAAAAAGAAGGATCACTAAACTTTTTTATACAGAAAATTCTGACACTGGGGTTGTCAATTGTGCTACAGGGTGTCTAAAATAAAATATTTATTGAGAATAAATGTCTAATTTTCTTGCATAATTTTCTAACGAAAGGAAATAGACAAGGTATTTCTTTTTATTCAGGTGCCCCTCACATCACTTGATACGACAAAAATATATTGCACAAGACGCCTATAAAATGTAGATGTCATACTGCGTAAACACGACTGTATCCAATGACCGAGCGACGACAACACGGACAGTGGTCAAAGTTGCGCAGGGCCAGAGCCGACCGACACTCGTTGCAGAGACATAGGCAGCGGCACGGACGGAGCATGACGCAGCGTGGAGATTTCCAACACACAACACAAAACACGCCATCCTCGCTCACGGGATCTGCTGCAGGGCGCTTACTTCGGATCAGGGTTGCTAGCGACTCTGTTTCGGAGCGAGAAAACGGCAGCATTCGTGGTATTTGCCCAGAGTGCGCCATGTGGCGGGCATACATGGCGCGAGTCATTGCGAAGCCAGGACCATATATGGAGTGTGCGATAAATGTCACGGCGGATGCCAGAGCCTCATTGCCATCCGGCTGTACATCGCTGAGAATCTCGCCTACCAGTGCTGCGGTCTCGCTCACAAGCTCCCCGGATCCTTCGCTATCTTCATCTTCAATACTGTCTTCATCTTCGCTGCTACCGCCAGTGACACTCGCCGTGCACACATAGTCATAGTCACCCTCATCATCAGAGTCGTTGTCAGAACTGACATATCCGCGAATACCAGCGCTGCTCTCAGGTGCGCTGTCTGATGCCCGTCGCCACCCATCGTCACCATGCGTAGTCCGCTGTCTATGCCGTTGTGACTGGCGTGGCACCAGCTCGCGAGATAGTTGTCTTTGCTTGGTCTTTGTCGCGTACAAAAAGAGGGCTGTCATGAGGGCCCACAGACCAGCAGATAATTTGCATATAGAGTCAATGCGCGTGTCCTGCAGAACCGTCGCCAAGTCCATCGAGCTAGCAGGAAGCATGTCAGCAATGCCCGGCTCATCGTCGATAAACACTGACATCCCTCTTACGCCCTTCGGTGGTGTATCTACGGCTCCAGTGTAAGGCGAGGGCTGAATGACACTGTCTATATACTCATCGAGAGCTGTGGTGCGAGGACGGCGTATAACACCACATATGCGCGTGAACCCACTGGTGCGGATATTCGAGCTGTGTTGCTTGAGGCAAGTGCTGGCCAGGTCTAGGATCTCAACGCTAAAGTCTCTGCGCAGGTCAGGGGTTAGCGGCAATGTGTTCTGATCCAACTCATACAGCGCATCGTCGTCAGCGTCGTCGGTGATACCCTGGAACTCACCGCTACGGTACACAGCCACGGGGCGTGCTGACGCATGCCGTGTGGGGCGTGAGCTAATGCCAAGGCGATCGACGGTAGTAGCTAGCCAACGTACAGCAACGGTTACCATCACGATAGCTAGGGACACGGCGAGCAGCGCCATAGACAGCACCTGAACAAATGGGTACATGCTCTGCGGCAAGGAAACAAAATGTCGCATACTAAACACAAAGTGGTGCAGCAGCAACATGTTAGCCACGGCAGTGGGCAGCAAGCGCCATTGCCAGCCGCTAGGAACAGCGACGAGAACATGGCTGAGCATCAGCTTCTCAATGACGCTTAGCAGGGCCAGCTCGTGGATACGCATCGAGGCCCCATAGAAGTAGTATAAAGACATGCGCTCCACCACGCTGCCAATGTACTCGTAGGGCGCACAGGGACTGCCCTCTAACCGCGCTACAAACACGTCTATGCAATCGAATATACACGAGGCGAAGAACGCCTCCCACACAGCCTGTGCTGCCGTCACTGGGCCTACGCCCCACTGCCGAGCCTCCTGTGCCATGCGCCCCACGGGTCCAGCCATCCACCGCCCCGTTGGAGTATCGTTGCTATCTAATGCTACGCACGCCCGTACCAGGGCCCGGAGCAGCAAGGCGTGTACTGGTGCATATATTGCCACTCGCGCCACAGCTCCCACTGGCCGTACTCGCTGCCGCCGCACGAGCACGTGGATCCGGCTAATTGCAAAACCAACCGCCAACCCAAACACAAAGTACCGCGACGCAAAGAGTCCAAACAGTTGGAGTCCCTCCGACGACGACGACGACGACGACGACGTCACTGCCGCTTGTCCGCCCATGTTCGGAAGTGCTGTGGTCGTCGTGGCTACCAGAGTTGTTGTCGAGCTGGCTATAGTCTCCTGTGTGGTAACGGCAATGTGTGTCTCCCACTTGTTGGGCAGCCCTACGATAAACTCTACCAGTTGGTTCAGCGGCCCTCCTAGTCGAAACTCGTGCAATTGCTGCCACACGTCGGCCGAGCTCATTATGAAGGAAATAAAAATGAGGAAATGCAGGAAAAAGAATGAATAGACGGAAATAAGTACAAAGTAATTTATAGTGTGGCTAAATAAAGAAAAGAAGTAGGAGAGCTGAAACAAAGTCTATAGAAACCCGATTGATGCAACCCTTGACCAATCACTCGGACAAAAGCCACTTGCCAACTGTGGATGCATGGTTTTGGATTCGTGAATATTAAACAATAAATCAAAGTAAAAAAATTGAGCTACAGGGGATCTATAATCGCGGCCGTCATGCTGAGGGGTATGGCCATATCCGTGAAAAAGAAACAGTGAGCTAGATGAGTGTCACTGTTGTGTAATCCTGGAGGTAGTGTCAAAAAAAGGAGACCATATGGATGACATGCACAGAGCCTCCTTTATTTGGCATGACCATCCAAGAGCATACAACGATGACATTTATATAGCTCACTTGTTCTCTTCATATTTATGGCCATTGGCCAAATAGCCACACTGCCGAAACCAGTTCTGACAGTAGTAGTGTACTGGCAGGCTGACACTGAGGATTGATGGATTTACTCAAAACAATGATCTTGAAAAAGAATAAAAGGGAGATAAGGAAAACTACATCAATTTGGGTGCCAAAAGTGCTCCTTTTATAACTGGTGGTATGCAAGAGAGCTTGTTAGCGTTGTCATACCAAAAAACCCCTCCACATTGCTCAAGATTGGAATTGTGCCAGGATCTGCTGACAGAGTTTTTCTTGTGCTAGAACACCCATGCCTTTTGCAAATACAATGATATTTATCTGCATCATGAAAAAGAATGTCTTCTCTCACTACTTCTAGCGACAAGATATTATGCAAATCTGCATCTCACCAGCTCCCATGCAAAAATTGGTGTTGGTTGTTTGCAGCATGAAAAAAATATATTACATAGTGCACAGGCATACATGATTTCTCTCTTTTTATTATAACACAATGCCTATATAATGATTGGGGATAAAGCCGTAACTTCTTGCGCAAAAAAGTGTGTACAGTCTCACAAAGTGTTTGAGTAGTATCCAAGATCGTCCATCTTCACCAAGCTCAGACAGCTAGAGAAGTGTTATAAGTATGACAACACCAGAGTGACTATCAATCGTTGTCTATATATGCAGGTTGAAAAAAGGACGATATTGTCTTGGAAACTAGTTAATGCCTTCTCTGCAGATACACATGTCAGCAGAGGCAATCTACAAGGCAGACTGTATGACTGTTGTCGCCTTTCTCATGGAAAACATTTGCTGGTGCTTTCTTGACAATAGGGGCAATTAGAATAATATGAGACAGTAGGATTGGGAGTCTCAAGAAGAAGATGGAGAGGATCTTGACAACAATGCTGTTAGTAAAACACAGAGAAACTCGAGAGCATTTGCTAGCAGAACAAATCCGCAATGGCTTTTGTGACCTTATTGATAGAAGAAACGACTAATAGACATAGAACTAGAATACATTTGTAAATACCAAGCATAGAATAATAATTTTCAATTGTATTTTTTAACACTCATAAAAAGGCTATTATGTCTCTGATCAACTCAACGAGTTAACGATACCCCTGATCCACTTGACCGGTCTCTTTAGCAGATTCATACCCCTTCCACCCGTTTTCACTGCCTTGCCGGCACTCTGCTGCGGCTCTAGCTCGCATACCGTCGAACCATTGCTAACCAACCGCATTCTAACGTCGCGCGACCTAGTACTACGCATGGGCAGTGACAGAAACTCCTGTCTCCTTTTAGATTCCAAATCAGACACGCCCCTCGCATTCGGCGAATGTTCTACGTGGTTCCATCCGACCAAAGAAAACCCATCACATTCTTCTTCTTCCTCCTGGGATTCGCGTACATACTGCTCGGCAAGAACTAGAGCTAGTCCCATGGCTTGCGATTCAGTAAAATCTTGGCGCGGGCGGAGTGATCGCCAAGTATCTCCTTCATAGCAGTTACTTTGTGGTGCACAGGAGACGCAGGACCATTCGCTGTGGGCTTGGCGGTACCGATCGGTGGCAAAACTGCGTGTATGTAACAATGGCATTTTTTCTCTATAGACAGACAAAGGATGGATGAGGGAGGGAAAAAAGCGGGTGGAGTAAATGAGCAGTTGTATGGAAGGTGTGTGAAACTTGAAGACAGTAGAAAAATGTTTGGTAGATAGTATTTTGGCGACAGATGCCCATGGCTTTTATACAAGCGCGAGATCTAGGGACTGACGAATGTTGACACCATCTGGCGTTTATGCTAAATATACGGTAAACATCCAACACCTATTGTACCCAAAAAAAGTATCCTTCAACAACACCCCCTCTTCCTCTCGTGTGCTACAGTAACAGTGAGATTAGCTCAGTTGTCCCATCGCGGATACAGTTCCGAGAAACTACAAAGTAAACAAATGATTTTTTGGGGGGAGCCGTCCCTCTGACTTCCTCCCTCCCTTGAACCAATGTCCTCATTTGCACCAAAATATGAAGTGTCAGGCTGCGGAGGATCAATACTCCCCCTTTTTTCACGGCATTTAAATGGGGGGAGAGGGAATGGTATTGTTGACTATACTCGGAACTCTTTCAAAAAAAAAAATTGGACGATTCTCAGACGACTGTCTCAAGTCGCTATCATTCAGTCGTATTCCTTATACATACGACGTTTATTGTCTCGGATTCACTGACATGTGTTTTTATCCTGACTCTGGGATTCAAACACGTGGAGCTAAATCGTATTTTTTTTTGGCTCAGCTGACATGAGGAAAATCCCGCACAGACCATAGCAGACTCTGTACGCTCACGTGAAACTAAAAGTTGGGCCGTACTTTAAAAAAAATATGGCCAGGAGAGTTTCCTTTTTAATTCCTCATTCATTTAAACATCTTTCGATTCTTATAATTGTTCTCTATGACTTTAAAAATCTCGCCAGTACACAGTGTGGCTATATTGGGGATAGCCGTTTACCTGCTAGCCATAGTGCAGCAATGGACGACACTCAAGTATCTGCTCAAGCCTACAGTGACACTACTGATCGCTTATCC
>JANBQS010000442.1:0-17929 GCA_027577415.1 Coemansia sp. RSA 922
TTTTTCTCTTTTCATTCTTTTGCTTTTTACACTTGTTTTTTTTTTCTTCCTGCTTTCTTCTTTACTCTCCTCTTCTCCCTTCGGTATATTATTTCTTTACACTTGTTTACCAAACTCTACTCGTCAAAAAAAATGGAGGTCGACTTGAGTCCCGAAGAGTACTTTCGCCACCAAGCAGCCACAGCTCTTTTACACAACAACGAAGACGTGATAGACGACGTTAAGGGTAAGAACTTGAAAATCAAGCGCTCTATACTAGTTTGTACACTGTGTCTTCTATTGCCTTTCCCTTGAGTACCAAGGATGAGCTAACCCTACACACAGAGCTCTTTTTTGACGTATATGCCGGCCTGCTCTCTCTCCTATGCACAGGCAAAACGGGGGAGAACAAGGGGGGTGAGCATATGCGGGCTTGTGCATTTTTTTTTGCGACGATTGCCCATGGGTTTTCTATTTTGCTACCCGGTTTACCAGGGGGGTAGCTTACCCTCCCCCTTTCTCCTATTTGACTGCAGTCTCTTTTTTTCTGCAATGACCAATTGATGATTCTTTTTTTCTCCTATTTTTGGTCACTCTAGCATGTACCATGGCACGTACACTGCTGGGTTTCCGCGGGGCTGTTGTGTGCGGTACTCTGTGCTCTATTAGGAGAACCTCTAGCTTATTTTAGGTGCTGCGCCCTTCTTCCCGCCTCAATCGGAAGTATGCCTTGTGTGTATGTGGCCCGCACTTGAAGAGAAAGAAAATGGATCCATTGTTTGGGCCTCTCTCCCCCCGACGCGCTTTCCAGCCTCTTCTCCCCTCCTTTCTCCTTTTGCTGCCCAAGCACTAACACCCGCTTTTTCTTTTCCTTTGTTTTTTTTTGTAGAGGCCTGGTCAGACATTGACGACGCCAGCGGAGCTGAAGAGGACGTAGTAGTGTTGAAAAAGAAACGAATCTTGCGGCATGGTCGTAATCGTCTAGCTGACATGCAAGAGCGCTTCAATACGGGCAAGTCTAGGTAAGTTTATCAGGCGTGCGCCTCCTCTTTCCTCCACCATCGGGGACACAAAAAAGGCGTCCAGAGCTATGAATGTCCCTCCTTTTAGGAAAAAGTCCCTTCTTTTTCTCCTTGCATACTCCCGCTAGCCGGGGCTGGCCAATCATGCGTATCTTTTTTTCACAACAATACTCAAAAGACTAGACAATATCTGAAATAGGCTCTACGACGCTCGTCAGCAACAGCTGGACCTGGAGCTGGCTCAGCTGCAGGACGGTACTCATCCGCGGTACCGAGAGATAGTTGACCAAGTGGATGCTCGGTGGTCAGACCGATTGGCGAAAATAGAGCAAAAGATGGAATCTAGCTGTACCTTTGCAGAAACAAAGCTCGTCTCCTCACAGACCGCCGCCACCAACACCTTTGTGGCTGGCCAGGGTGAGCTGCGACGCGCAATGATCTACCGCCGCAATAAGAACTTGTGGACCCTGAACGAAGAACTACTCAACTTTAAGAGGATTCGCCATGCCATTGCTAATATCGCATGCCCGGTTCTCCCCGCACAGCATCTCAAGCCCGTTGCTGCTGGACGGTATTCTCGTCATCTACTAGATGTGTCTAGTGTGCCGCCGCCGCCAGCTGAGAATGATACGGATATTTCGGTAATTTGTTCCATCCCGTCGTTGCTCAATCACGCTGATACCGACGTTCCCTTGCCAGACGACGCCGCTGCAGTAGTTCTTAGCCCTGCTCTTGCGGATGTCGCTGATACGCGCGTTCCTGCCTCTGTGCTCGGGTACGCGGCAAAGGAACAAGGCGATGGCGCTCCTATGTACGCCTATCACGATACGACTAACCCTCGCAACTCTTCGGCTACACTCGCTGCTGAGCGCGGCGAATACTATCAGTATGGCGGTAACCACGGCAGCAATGGCTATCACCCAGCTCAACCGTATGCAGGCGCTCCTCCCCGTCATCCATCATACTACGATACTGCTGGTGCTACTGAGTCGGATGCTTCTGAGTATGCTACGCATCACCCGGCAGCTGACCACAGACATGCTGCATCTTCAAAAATATCCGATTTGCTGCAGCCGAACGCCGACAATTACTCGGCATACGACTCCAGGCACTCGGGTCGCCAGGCTCAATCGACGGCTTATTATGACAGCACTCGTCCTCAGGCTGTGGCGGCGCCGACTGCGCTGGGCAAGCATGAGATGGCAGACTTTGAGGATGCGCCTACTAAGAGACAACGCATGGTCCAGCCATCAACCACGTGGCCTACTGCAGCCGCTTCATCTTATGCACATCCACAGCAGTATGCAGGTGCTGGTAGTCGGTCGTGGACTGATTTGCCGTCTACTGCGACAAATGTTGAGGGGTATAGCCACAACTACCAGAAATACCCTGCCCCTCCAGCGACTACTGCCAACAACCACGGTTCTAGCAGCGCGTACCAGTCGCAATACCAGCAGCCTACCGCGGGAGACCACCATGCTTACTATAGCCAGCAGCATTATCAGCAACATGGGTACCAGCAGCAGAGCGCATCCGGTGCCTCATACTATGGTGCTCCTACGGCAAAGTACGACTATTCCAAAGAGGCCCAGGCTGCGTATTATCAGCGCCAGCCGGCAGCTAGTACGAGCACTGTCCCTGCACAGCAACACGCACCAGCTCATTACCACGACGGAGCGTACTACCAGTCTTCATCGGGTCACTACCAACAGCCGACTGGCGTGCGTGCGTCTGACCCCTATTACTCGTATAAGCAGCAATCTGGGGCCGTCCCTGCTGGTTACCCGCCTCAGCAGTCGGTAAATAATGGCGCTGCATGGAACGAGTATTACCAGCAGCAGTATGCGCAGACCGGGGCGGCCGGTCAACAGCCTCATCATCGGTACCCGCAGCAAATGAATAACAGCGGCCCTACTGCTCAACATGGTCCAGAGTACTATGAGCGCAGCGGTTACTATAACGGCCATCACCAGCAACAGCAACGTCCACCAACGTATTCCAGTAATAATGGTGACCCTCGGCACTACCAAGCGACACAACCAAGCTTTACAAAGTAGATCCTCTTTTTTTTGTTCTTTTTATGTACAATATCTATCCAATCTGTTATTTTTTTACTCTGAGGCTTGATACGATCGCACACGTGCATTTCATTAAACGGTAACAGGATCAGGGGGGAGAAATAGTTACGCTTTGATAAAAAGAGAATGTTATCTCTTCTCTCCTTTTTTGTCTTTTCTACTTTTTGCAACTATTTGTGGTATTATTATTTTTGTACACTGTCATGGCGATAAGGATTGGCTGTGGTATGATACGACTCGCATGGCTACGTTTTCTTTCTGTTATAAGAGCTGATATCTTTTGCTAAAAAAAAATGTTTCTTTATCGCAGGTAGTTCCCGAGCACTTTTCGGCGCCGTTGATGTACGCAGTCGAAAATGACAAATTACAAGGCGTAAAAGTAGAGCTAGTTATTTGCAAGCGTACGTATTCAACGACATTTGAGTCATGGGTGAAAAAAGGTTGTAAAAAGTACTAAATCACTTTGTATATTGCGGTGTACTTGTAGTTGGAACAGGAGAGGTATGTCGATATAAAGCAGCACAAACGTGGGATAGGGATTGGAGCTAAACTATTTTTTTATGGAGTAGATGATCAAGAAGCTCGCTGCTGGAGAGTTGGATATTGCTATTTGCGTGACTGAGGGACTTGTGGCTGGAATCGGCAATACCAAAGAAGCCGATATCAGACTGTTTGGCACCTACGTAGACTCGCCATTGCGTAAGTACATGAGCAGAAAATATGAGCCCAACACTAGTTCCTTTTACTGACACCTTGTTTATCAATAGCTTGGGCAGCATCGGTAAATGTCAAGTCAACATTCAGTAGTATGGACGACCTGGCGTTCGGAGCGACATTTGGAATTAGCCGTGAGGGCAGCGGCAGCCAAGTGATGGCCAAGTTTGCGGCATTCCAATATGAATGGAAAGAGCCGCCCAAGTTCAAGATCCTTGGAGACGTCAACGGGTTGGTGGCTGGAGTGCAAAATGGCGAGGCAGACGCGTTCCTGTGGGAGCGTACTACTATGAATAGACACTACGCAAAGAATGAGGTCAGGTACCTGGGTACCGTGAGAGCACCATGGCCTGCGTTTTCGTTTGGCGCGCGCAAGGAGTTTATTGAAAACAACGGTACACTAATCGACCAGCTACTGCAAACTATTGGCGGCAATGCAAGGGCGTTTATGGATAGTGCCAGTGACCAGATCAGAGAGGAGTACGTGTGTGGGGTGCTTGGGTACTCTCAGGAAGATTACAGGCAGTGGATGGGATATGTTGCCTATAATTTCGGGGGACAGGTGGATAGACGCAAAGTCGGGGCCGTAGTTAAAACTCTAGTCAAGGCTGGCGTAATGGCAAACTGTGATATAGACGTCGTCTTGGAACCAGCGAGATTATAACTCCTGTAGAGTAGTCTGTTTTTTTCTGCATATTGATAACGTGTAGTACGCGCCCCTGGCAGTACGGGGAGGTCATGTCAATTGGGGTATTGTTCGCCAACGCGTTATTTTGCTTGTCTTCTTGAAATAGTGCCTACTGCTTTCCCTGACACTCCATAGAAGAAGAAAAAAGATGCAGGTCTCGCTCCAAATAAAAAAGCGGTGCTAAACTCCAGGAGGGTTCAGTGTAGTGGGTAGATTGTGTATAGAGCAAAGGTTTGTTTACAACATACGAGAGAAAAAGGATGTATACAGAACAGGAGTCAGCGATTACTTGCGTCTAGGCAGAAAAAAATAACACAAAGAATAGTTTGTTTACATTTGTGGTTCTGTTTGGGTTTATCATCGCCTCGCCTATGGCTTGTATTATCGGCCTTGGTTAAAAAAAAAAGGGAGAGGGCCTTGGTTATTCACAACAAAAGGTGGAATTTTTTTTGGGCCTGCGCTTTCTTCTTTCATCCCCTTTTTCTTTTCAGCTCGGCTCCCAGCCACGTCCCCCCATCCTTATCCTCCAATCGCGTGAGGATTTGCAAAGAGGCAGAGCCGCTTTTCGATTTTCTCTAGTTTTTGGAGCCACCCTTTTGCCTTTCTTTTTTTTTTCGTCCCTTTTTGATTTTCCAATTATTTATCTTTATTTCTTTCTTTTTCCTTCTACTTTATAGTCTACAACTTTTATACTTTTTCTTCTTCTTTTTTTACAAAATGACGGAAACCCCACGTCGGCCAGTAACTCGCGCTATGAGTAGAAATACACCTACTGGTGGTGACCCTTTTACACCTTCACAGAGTTCACGTAGTCGGCGCGGGACGCTGCCTGCGCTTAGGTCATATCAGTCGTTTCCAGACATACCTGGGTTGGAAGAGCCAATTGACTGGCATACAGACACGCCGCCCTCGCGGAAGCTAGGAGCCCGGCGTCGTGGAAACGTAGCATCTAACTACGGACTGACCACGCCGACACCCGCACGGCAAACGAACAAAGGCCAGCGTATGGCTGGTAATGTCACACCGTGTATGCGTTTGGGTCCTGACGCAGAGTCACCCTCACCTTCGCCATTTTGCACTGCTCGCACAACACAGCGGCGGCTGATGTTCTCACCTACTGATATCGCCGCCGCATCAGTGGCTGCTGGGCCTGTCAGTGGTGGGTCTGGCACGCCGGCTAGTGCGCCTGCATCTGCTGCGCCTACGACTATGTTCACACCAGCAGCGACTAAGCTAGTAAGGCCTGACCCGGCTGCGTTCATGTCTACTGGACTCCAGTCGCGTAAGCAGCATGTACGTACGCGTAGCAGTGGAGCACAGGTGGCACCCGAGACGCCCTGCAAGCGCGGACCAGCTGACTCGGCAGTGACTACGCCCTGGGGGCAGAACCAGTCTGCGCCCAAAGTGGCTATTGACGGTGACCCGTTCCGGCTGGGCAAGCACCGCCCAGCATCGCCGGGCAGCCTGAGGCGTACTCGTAAGCGGCCCCACGTGACGGTGACGCAACGCGACAGCTGTGAGGATCTGCGGGCGCTGCTGGATACTCCAAGCCGGCCACGTCACAACACGCTGGTTGATGATGACGTCGCACTGCGGCCACCGCCTGGGTTCCGGATACCCGCACCACCACAAGATGCTGCGCGGTGGTCGTGGGCAACCAACGATACGTGCTCGGACTCGACAGTGGCTAGCGGTGACGTAATGGAGCTTGAAGATGGGCTTGGCGTGGATAGGCCTCAAATCCTGCAGGGGTGTGCGACCAACTACGCACACTTTCTGGGTCGCTCGTACTTTGAGCAGACCTCGCTGCCGTTCCTTGCGCCATCTCGCGAATACCACGTCGAGGGGCTTGGATACCTGGACTATTTTACGCAGCAGTTTGATGTTCTCAGCCGCGTCGGCGAGGGTGAGTTCTCGACTGTCTACAGCGTGCGCGGCCTTGACGACGGCCGCCTCTATGCCATCAAGCGTGCGCGCCGGGCCTTTGCTGGTCGCCAGGAGCGGGCGCGGCGACTGCGCGAGGTCGAGTTATTGTGGGCAGTGCCGCCTGCCGACGCTATCGTCCGACTAGTCGCTGCATGGGAGCAACAGGGCCTGCTGCATATGCAGTTTGAGCTATGTGAGCATGGCAATCTGGCTGGGTGGCTGGATGCGCGTGCGGCGGCTGGTGATGAGCGCCTGCCCGAGCACTTTGCCTGGTCTGTGCTGGTCCATTCCGCCGACGGGCTCTCGCGCCTGCACGAGCGCAAGATAGCGCACTTGGATGTCAAGCCGGCCAACTTCCTCCTGGGCGCGCGTTTTGGCGAGCCCGGTGCCGAGCGCCACGACGGCTGGCTCAAACTAGCAGACTTTGGCCACGCCGTGCGTATGCCCGCCGCTGATGCCTGGGTCGACGAGGGTGACCGCGAGTACTTGGCACCTGAGATGCTGAGCGGAGTATACTCGACAGCTGCTGACGTGTTTAGCCTCGGAATGATGATGTTGGAGATCGTCGCTGACGTCGTTTTGCCAGCTAACGGTCCCGACTGGCACAACTTGCGTGTGGCTTGTTTTGATGACCCGGCGTTTGCTCGGCTGCCGTACTCGTCGCACTTGTTGGACTATATCAAGCAGATGCTGAACCCCGACCCCAAACGTCGTCCCACTATGGACGATGTCCTGGCTACTGCCCGTTGTGCGCTCTGCACGCCATCGATTGCTACTGAGGAGGACTTGGACGATATCGACGATGACTTTTTGCGTCCAACTCCACTTTCACTCCTGCCTAGGCACCCGATGTTGCGCGCCTCTACGGCGGGCGCAGCTAGCTCTGGGCTCTTGCTTCCACTGCATTCGCCTGCTAGCCACGAGATACCAAGACCTGCATCTGCTGGCCCTGGTTTGGCACGCCGTACTGCCAGTGCACCTGGCCCTGCTCCTACATCAACTAGGAGTACTAGGTCTGCCACTGCTGCGCGTTAAGTCGGAGAATCAAATATTTTTTACTTCTTATTTACTCATCCCTTTTTTCTTTCCCTTTTGCATCAACAGAAATTTAATGTAAACAAAAAAAATGTTTTGTCCTTTTTTTTCATTCAAAAAAATGAAAATCGAAAAGAGTACCTGTAATGAAATCCCTGCTTTCCCATTGGCTACTCCTCCCCCCTCATCATTTTGTATTATTTTATTACTGCACGAATAATTTTATCGTTGTCTACGCCATAAAAGTCCAATGATCTAGTATCACAATCCAGTAACACCGACTGCTCGTCATTATCAATATAAAGCTGGAACTCACGAGTACCCGCCAGCTTCATAATAATAGGTTTAAGCTGCCGAACCAACATAGATTTAAGTAACGATTTCCTCGTCTCACTAACACTCGATCCGCGAACCACCTGAATAGTAACCGAGACCAGTCGTGACTTGATTTTGGCCTCAATAGCCTTCGCCTTACGAGGTGCACCATGTTTAGCTATTAATTCCGGTAGACGCGGAAACTCTGATCCATCCATCGATAATACCAAGTAATAACGTTCCATCTCTGTACGCTCCTCGGGAGATATCAGTGTACCGTCCAATTTACTGATATTAGCCAATCTACCGATAACCAATGCACGCGAAACAGAGTCATCACTAACTACTGGAGTATATCCGAGATACAAAGTATTCAGGACAGGTAGTGTACCGAGATTGTTAACGCTGCTCCAACTCGATATCCCAGTGTATCCGAGATTAAGCGATTCGAGACACGAAAACATGTGTTCCCGGATCTCGGGAATCTCCGTCAGTTCCGAGTTCCCCCGCAAGTTCAGCGACCGTAATCGAGGCAAATTGGTTAACGGTAAGATATCCGATATATGATTATACTCAAGACTCAGGTCCTCCAACAAGTCCAATAAAACAACCGGTAATATCGATAACTCGCTCCATCCAAACGACAAACACCTAGAGTGTAGACATTTGGCAATACCACAGACATCAAACCAAGTCAATCCCGGCGACGAGTCAACCCGAACGGTACCAACAGAAAAATCCCCGCTAAATACCATAGGAGAATCAAAATGGTTACCGCTAATATCCAATACATCGACATTAGGTAGGTTTACCAAAATATCCTCAACTTGTCGCCACCGAGTCAAATAGTTCCTAGACAATAAAAGCGTCTTAACATTAGGCAATACCTCATCCGCGCCAATACCGTAAACTCTTAGGGAATCTAGTCCTAGTACTTCGAGTGTCGATATATCGCTCTGTTCCCTGGCGACCTTTTCAAATCCAACCGCTTCGATTTTACCGCGACGCCCGTCTATTGTCTGCGGTAAGTGTGCGGATATCTCGGGTATCTCTACGATGTATCTAGATTTAGCCGCTTCTAAAAGTGTTTGCCCCCAGTCTATCCTCTCAACGCAACGGATAAATGACGCGCATTGAGCGTTCCTACTCTTGCATCTAAAGTACTGCTTGCCGTCTTTGCTTCCGTTATGTTTCCCTCGCTTTGTGCCCGCCCACTCCACTCCTAGCCAAGTCCCTGAACTGCCGTCCACAGGTCCTACGTATCGAACTATCCCGCCGTCGCCGTCAATGTTGATCCAGCGACCGAGAGCATCAGCTGGCGCAGGTGACATTACTATATATGAATAAAAAAAGTAGAAATAATAATAATAATTATATTTGTAATCCTAAACCCTCCAAAAGTCAAAAAGGGAAAGCTTTATAGGCCGCCATCTGTGCCTTTTGGGTTTTCTGCAGTTCGATCTGGTCATAACTTTGTGCATGTTTGATAATTCTCATAACCTATTTAAAGAGCTTTGCTACGACAATGGAGTCGTGCTCCACTCGGTGGTAATTGCTATTGCTAGGAACAGCGCTCAATGGGCCACCATTGAGATCAGTGACGAGTACCTCTCTGATGACGACAAACGTAGTAAAGTTCTTGCCCAACTCCGTGACTCTGCCGATAAAGTAGTTGCTAGGTCCCGACGTCACTTTGACCTTGTAGGCAACCAACGCCCCCATTTCCAGCTCATAGTTCTCGATTTTCGCAAGCCTATCCAAGTACTTTGCATCGACCGAATCAGCACGAAGCAGTAGAATATCATCCTCCACATAGTCGCCTTCTTCATCAGCAGACGACATGGATAGCCGCCCCAGAGGCACTTTAATTGGGTGCTCGTCCGACGAACTACAGTCACTAGAATCGTCCGAAGGGTCCGAAGAGTCAGAGGAGTCTGAAGAGTCAGAGCTGGACTCTGAACTGGAGCTCGAGCCCTTGGCCTTTGCCTGCTCGTAGGCCAGCTCAGCCGGATACACGCGATGAGGCTTTGCGCGCTTCGCCTGTTCAGCACCAGTTTTGTTAACATGCTCCCTCTTTCTAATAGTAAGCAAAGCAGGAGAACACACGGCCTTCATCTTCTTTGGAGTCACTGCCTCTTTTGACTGCTCCACGGTGGCCAGGTCCAGCGATGACGCCAGGTGCAAATCAATGTGAACATCCCTCGACAGGACATCAACCACGTCATCGTCATCCATGAGCTCGTATCCGTCGACAGTGATAGCCACTGGCTCCTTGATAAGCGTAATTAAACGACGTCTGATCTCGTTCTTGAGGTCTTTGACGGTTTTCTGCTGACAGACAAACAAAAATTTTCTTGGTGGCAGTGGAGGAGCCAAACGCATAGTCAGCGTGAGCCTAGGATTGCTGGACATTTGACACAGTGAGTGTGAATAGTTATAGAGTATAAAGATAATTATTGCTTTTGATGAGGAAAGTAGAGGAGAAAAAGTAGTGGCTGCTACTGATGCTGCGCAACTGGTCTTTTCCCCACCTCCTTGAGTGCCTGCCACATTACGAATCAAAGCCTATTGTGATCAACGTGTGTGTATTTGCTTAATGCTTTAAGCAAGTAAAAGAGTGTTGATAATCAGGCGAGTGCCTTCTCGAGATGCTCGATAGCCCAAGGAACTACACACATCAAACATATCGTTAAGGGGGGAAGTGGTTAGGTCGAGTGCAAAAAGGGATAGTAACGACAAGAGGAATAGTCCTACAGTAAGGCTTACCAAAGCGAATGGCAGCAACCAGGCCAGCAAAGGTCAAGAAACCCTTGGCAGTCTCACGGCGCATAGCAGCCTCCTGCTCGGGCGTAATTTCGGGGGGTCCAGGCATAAACATTTTAAAGAAAAAGAAAAAATAAATTTACAAGTTAAAGTGAGAGAAAAGTTCAATTAGTTGACGGATTGATGATTAGGAAATATGCGACTCGGCTCGATACTTTACGAGTCGTTGATGCCAACACTACAGTTCCCAAGCTGGCGGGTCTTGGAAAAAAACAACCCCCACCTTCTTTTCTTCCAGTTCATTCCTGTTTATATAATTCGACTCTATCCTTTTCTTTCTTTTTTTGCGAGCTTTTTTTTGGGCCAGTATAGCCAACAGAAAATACGGAAAAATGCAAATCACACTAAAGACGCTTCAGCAGAAAACGTTTAAAATCGACGTCGAACCCGAAGACACGATTAAAGATGTCAAGCAAAAAGTCGAAGAGTCTCAGGGCTATCCGAAAGAAACGCAAAAGCTAATCTTCTCAGGTAAAATTTTTGGCATAGTGAGAAGCGAGTGTGTAGATTTTGACCTATGAATGCTTTTGTCACATTTACTAAGTTATAATACTTTTTTATAATAGGCAAGATACTCACGGATACACAAACAGTGGAAGAACTAAATATCTCGGAAAATGACTTTATGGTGGTCATGGCCGTTAAGCCCAAGGTTGCGTCCAAAGCTACGCCAAAGGTCGAGGTAGCCACGCCCGCAAACACCGCACCAGCTGCGGCTCCGGTGGCAGCGCCTGTTGCTCAGCGCACAGCGGCGGCGGGCGTCCAGGCTGCTGAGCCTGCTACACCGTCCCCACCTGCACGCAATGTGGCAAGGCCCGCGGCTGCATCGGGCGGAGCTGAGGTCGGCGACCAGTCGATGGTTCTGGGTGAGCAGTATACTACGGCGATAGGCAACATGGTGGAGATGGGATACACACGCGAGCAGTGCGAGAGGGCTATGCGCGCCAGCTTTAACAACCCTGACCGCGCTGTCGAGTACTTGCTGAATGGCATTCCCGAGGCAGCGCTGCGGATGGCGGATCAGGCCGATGCGCGCCGCATGGCTAGCCAGCAGCAGCAGCAGCAAGTGCAGGAGGGCGATGCTGAGATGGAAGATAGCGAGCCTGCTGATGCTACTGTGGAGACTGAGGGTGCACAGCCACGTCCTCGGCCTTCGGGGCGTGCGACTGGCAACCTGTTCCACCAGGCGGGGCAACTGACGACGCCCAACTCGGCGGCTGGGCAGCGCAGACAGCATGGGCTGAACAGCCTGGCGGCGCTGCGCAACACGCCGCAGTTCAGGCAGCTGCAGCAGCTGGTGCGGGAGAACCCGATGATGCTGTCGCAGGTGCTGACGCAGCTGGCTCAGCAGCAGCCGGACCTCATGCAGCTGATTACGAACAACGAGGAGGAGTTCTTCCAGATGCTCATGGAGGGAATGAGCGCAGAGGAGATGTCGGCTATGGCTGCCAGCAGCGGCATGGCGGGCAGCGACGATGAGAACGCCGAGGGCGCACTGCCGGCTCAGTACATCCGTGTCACGCCTGAGGAAAAGGAGGCTATTGAGCGTCTGCAGGCCCTGGGCTTCCCTCATGAGCTGGTCGTTCAGGCTTACTTTGCGTGCGACAAGAACGAAGACCTCGCTGCAAACTACCTGTTTGACCACGGTGACGACTTCATGGAGTAGTACTAGTTTTTTCTCTCTTATTTCCAGTTTATTCTATATCCAAAGCAACATATCTGATTTCAACAAGGCGGAAAAAGAAAATAATTTCAAATTTATCCTCTTTTTTTTTTTCTTTTCCTTTCTCTACACGTTTAGATTGCCTCATTCTTTTCTTCTTTTCTTCTTTCTTTCTTGTGCAAAGAGCTACTACACATCTTTTTATTTTTTAAATGCCGCGCAAAAGACCTGGGTTCTCTCTAAGCCCCTCCGACTTTGCGCCTCAAGGGTCCACTAGCAATACAGGCGGTCTTTCTGGAGGAGCTCCTGGTATGAGGACGGCGGCTGGTCCGTCGTCGTTTGCGGTGTTTACAGATTTTGTCGATTTAACTGGCAATTTGAGCTTTGAGGGCAAGGCGGTAATCAGCGCGTCTGGAGTGGATTTTAGCAATGGCAAGAGCTACAGTATCACTATGAAGGAGATGGAAGTGCTAGAGGTGCTTGGTAGCGGACAATACGGGACAGTGCGTCGAGTATACCACCGGCCTACCTGTGTACCTATGGCGTTGAAGGAGATTCGGTTGGAGTTGAATCAGCGGGCTTTGCAGCAGATAATAATGGAGTTGGACGTATTGCACAAGGCGCGGTCACCCTATATAGTGGATTTTTACGGGGCGTTTTTCATCGAGTCGTGCGTATACTATTGTATGGAGTTTATGGACTACGGCTCTTTGGACCGACTTTATCCGGCGGGCATTCCTGAGGACATATTGGGTAAAATAACACTGTCTACTGTCAAGGGACTGATGTTTTTAAAGGACGAGCTGAACGTTATTCATCGGGACGTTAAGCCGACGAACATATTGGTTAATAAAAGGGGCGAAGTCAAACTATGCGATTTCGGAGTCTCTGGACAATTGAACCAATCTTTGGCTAAAACTCATGTCGGTTGTCAGAGTTATATGGCGCCTGAACGTATTTTTGATTCTGGTAATGGACCTATCGGTTATACAATTCAGTCGGACGTATGGTCGCTCGGTTTGACTATTATCGAGGTTGCGACTGGTCGTTATCCTTATGATATATCGAGTTTCACTAACGTTTTCGAACAACTTAACGCCATTGTTCACGGTGAACCACCTAGATTACCTGAATCTAGGTACTCTGAGCAAGCTTGCGATTTTGTTGCTAGGTGTTTGACTAAACTTGCCTCCGTGCGTCCCGTTTATCCTGAGCTTTTACAGCATCCGTGGATGGTCGAAGCTGAGGGAAAAGAGGTCGATATGGAAGATTGGGCTGCTCGTTCGTATAGATTGTATTTGGCTCGTGGTGGTAATAAGCAAGTTGCTCCTTTAGTAAAGTAAGAATATTATTATTATTATATCTTTTTTGAGAAAGAAAAAGGAAGGAAGGGAACACGTTAAAAATAAACTTGTAAAACACACATAGAAACGAAGAAAAATGAAGGATAACGCAAAAAAATAATGGTTAATGAAATGTTACTTATTTGATGAAGCTCCCCAAGTACCAACCGATTTGCTTCTCCTACGTGGCCCCACGCGTTTTCCAGTCCTAACGCTCCTTGTAGTACTGTGTTCAGGAGTTTTATCCAGTCCCAGATTAATTTTGATATCCCCGTCAAACCCCGCCATTACAGCGACTGATCCTCGAGCAAACGACATGGGAGTTTTGTGGCTCTGGTATACGTACGGTTTGCTGACACTGCCCATGCTACTAGTAGAGCTACCGACACTGCCAATGCTGGCAATACTAGCACTACTGGCATGCAGTTGCTGTAAAGTGGAATCGCTGGAGGGGCTTTCGCTCATAACCGAAAACCTTGGCGGTGGAGGGAATGCGCGAGATAGATCCGAGTATGATCCAGCTCGAACTCTAGGCGAACGACCTAATGACCCGGATGGAGTCGTGGCATTGGGACGAGTGGGAGTATTGGTGACAGGCGGTAATTTAAGCGACTCTAATAGTTGCTCTGTAGTCATATCCTGAGTATCAATCGCCATGGAACTGGAGCGCGAAGACGATGGACGATTGGATCCGCGTGTAGGCCAATGTATAGTCGACGGCTTACTGGGCGGAGTATCACCACGTAGCGAGTCGCCACGAGTCTTGCGGTTATGTCCAGAAAAGTATCCCATGCTATTAGATACAGCAATAGGCTGAGCACCAGTCTCCATAGGTCCGGTCACCAAGGTAGCAAGCGAGCTGTGCAGAGTCTGATCAGTGACTGTATCTGAATGAGCTATAGCGGTAGCCATGGACTCTTGACTAGAAGAGAAAAACCCGCTGGCTATAGCTGCAAGCGGCGACCGATGTGAGCGACGAGGACTGCTGAGAAGTAAGAGATCGGTCATACTGAGTTCAGAAGTATCGCTACCAGCAGATAAACTAGCCACTGGAGTACTACTACCGATCATCCGCGATAGTCCTGAAACTACTCGGCTCTCTGATCCAAACGACCTAGTATCTTCAGCCGATGCCAAGTGCACACCCAACCCACGTGGTAGATGCGAGTGGACTGAGACTGTAGCTGAACGACGCTCCTGCTGCTGCTGAATGGAATCAACATACGAGCGCTGCAGAGACGGTGGCATCGTGCCTGCAAATGGACGATCGCCACCAGCCAGTATTGTCGTCTCTTTTCGAAGTTCGCCAATAGACACTTCGATTGGCATATCGACCGACTCGGTATCAGTGAGTTGAGACTGAGGCGGCTCAGCGCCAGCAACACGACGGTGCTGAGCTTGGAGTGCCTGCGCCAGCGACGACGAAGGATACGACACAACAGAGGAAGGCTGGACAGACGATGGGACTGGCGGCAGCATCAGCGGCTCACTGTGAGTGGGGAGTGGCGGCAGTTGAGGCGGCTCGGCAGACTGGACAGGTGATATGACCAATGAAGAGAGTCTCGATTCGGAGCGAGCCGAAAGCCTGGACTCTGCACGAGCATCGGTCTGGAATCTGGCCATCTGCTCGCGAATAAAATCAGCGGCCTGCTGCAAGTACTTTGCCTGCGTACGCTTAAGCTCAAAGCCCAGTGCTATAGTAGTGTTCTCCATGCTCAGCTCAATATCCATCAGCTGCTTGAAATAGTCCACCTCTTGGCTACTCTCCCGAGTCTCTATATACTGACGCTCGATAAACGCTTGGTCGACGATTTGGACTTGCTCAATCGCCCCACCTTTCTGCACTGGCTCCTGCTTAGTGGCCGAGCCCCTCTTGTCAGCAATAAGCTGGAGAAGCTGGTCCTCGGTATCCCCCAGATCTACTAGCCGCGTTTTGTACTTTTCGCAACGGTCCAGCAGCATGCATACTTGCTCCGCCAGCTCATTGCACTTGGTGGCATGCATGCCCTTGACGTCAGAGATCTCGCGGTCAACTCGCATACGAGTAGTGTCTAAGCGCTGTCGCATATCGTCCATTGCTCTTTTGTGAGTGGCCTCCATAGCCTCCAGTCGCATGTGTAGGTGCTCGACGTCGTTATGTAGATCTTGGTTCAAGAGTTCCAGATCTAAAACTTGCTCCTGGTAGTCTGTGATCTGATTGGCATGGGTCACACGCAGACCGTCCATCTGCCGCATCAGATCCAGCACAGCTTCGTCGCTGTGAATGCTGTCAGCCGCCGTCACCGCCGTTTGTACAGCGCGGTTTACGGCCGTGGGCTTTTTACGAAGCGTGTCAGACATTAGCGGTTTAAACCCACCAGCAGCGCTCAGTAGTGACTCGTCGGTCTGTACGCTGGCTGACAGGACGCGTGGCGGTGCGCGAGCAAAGTCTCCTCGAGCAATAGCTGCAGAGGTACGCTCCAAGTGCGCGCTCTCAGGCCGCTTGGTACGAGCAAACACACGAGGCGGCGGCAGAGCCTCGTTGGATCTGGTAGCAACAAGAGGAGTATTGTCGCTCGTGGAATCAGCAGCCACCGTGCGTGTTCGTGGAACCACACGGCTCGAGGGAATGGCATTGGAAGAACCAAGTGTCAATTCCGAGTTACTGAGCCATGACGTTGGTGCTGGACGTGGCGGCGGCAGTAAGCGGTCTGCAGACGGCTGTTTACTAAGCGCTGTGGTTGTTGTCGTGACGTCAGCCAGACGCGCAGTAGAGCGCTTAAAGCTGCGCTCCGAAGAGTCAGAACGCCGGGACGACACTGACTCTGAGCGCTCCATTCGGGGAGGGTCGACAGACTCGGAGACCAGCGCAGTCGATGCCCTTGGCTTTCCATACGTTATGGCCGGCGCGACTGGTGGTGGTGGCTCAGCAGACGTCGAGGCAAAAGTCTGGGCCCGGCGGCGTTCAATAAAGTCAATAAGCTCGGACCGCTCCATTGGCGCAATGGAAGACGGGGGCGGGGGCGGCGTGGGTGAGCCCTGTTGCGGCTGTCGTGGCCGAGCAATAGGCCGAGCGAGGCGCGACCCAGGCGAGGCATCTGCCTGTAACGGCGATGACGAACTGGGCACAAAGCCCGAAGTAGCGTACATGCTAGTCACACGCGGCCGAGCCGGAGCGGGCACTTCGTCGGAGCCCGTGTATGCTCGCGGCTTCATCCTGGCGCCAAACGCGGGGTCGGCCGAGGACCCAAACTCCGGCATTGTCAGAAGCTCGGCCGTCCGCGCAAGAGGCTTGCCGGCCAGTGGCGAGTACAAGCCAGATGGCTGCGTTCCAGGGCGTTGTGTCGTCTGCTGCGCCACAGGCGTATGCGGCGAGCCCGAGCTTCTTAGCGAGTCTCGACTGGACTGTGCTGACGGCGGATTACTGTACTGTGCATGGACCACCTGCGTAGTTGTCGGCGTTGTTGGTCGTGAATGTCGTGTGGCACGCATCACTGGTGACGATGGTGCCTGAAGTGCCACTGGCGCCTGCGGAGCGGTGGGCCGTGGTGCCGGGTCTACTGTCAGTAAAGTCTGTTGCCCTGGTGCTGGACTCCGGTACGGGTCAAAGTAGTCTGCCACTGCCACGCGTGGCCGCTCGGCTGAGGCCAAGTTGCGCGGCGAATACTGGTATTGCGCCAACTGCATAGGCGCCGCTGCTGGTATTGTCTGAGGCTGTGGTCGCCGTGGTGGTGTCTGAGCCTGTGCTAGTTGGTATTGTGACCGCGCCCATGACTGTAACGATACTCCGGCTCCAGCTACCGACGCCGTGGTTGTATGTGGTATTGCCGGTCGTGAGGGTGAGCCTGATACGCGGCGGCTGCGCGTGGAGCTGGGCAGCGGCGCGTGCATTATAAAGAAAAAGTACAAGAAATGGAAATGGAACGCAAAAAGAAGAAGAACAAAATAATAGACAAAAAAAAAGTGAAGGGGTGTTGTGTGCTGTGTTGTGCGTTACGTGTAGTGCGTAAGAGAGTGTGTGACCCAGAGCCCCGGGGCCGGGAACCAAAAATAATAATTAAATAGAGTATGCCGTGAGTGAACGAGTCTCAATTTAAGAATAAAATATAGTGTAAATACGAAGTAAACCTAGAAAGGAGGGAAAATCTTGTGTGTATCCCTTTTTTGATGCTGATACTTCGTACTCAGCTTTCACCTTTTGAACGCGCTTTGTAGAAAGACGAGGAGACGAGCCGGCTCACTGAACCGAAGGGCGAGTTTGTGTCTTGGGAGCCCGATTAGGACAACGACCTAACGATGGTTCCGCTTTCAAGTCTCTATTAACCCGAGTCAGAGTTGCAGATGGACAGACGACCAACGAAAGA
>JANBQS010000443.1:0-10069 GCA_027577415.1 Coemansia sp. RSA 922
GGAAATGTCTACTACTCGTTTAGATAGAAATGTCGTTGTACTTGGTGGAGTTGGAGTAGGAAAAAGTTCAGTTATAGAACGGTTCGTAAAAGGAGACTATGACGAAAGATATTTTCCAACAGTCAGTGCCAGTTACAGCAAAAAGATCAAAGTCAACGATAAAGAATATAATCTGTCTATATCAGATACCAATGGTCAGGTAAGTTTCATTGTTTGTTTGTAAGATGAGAATAATATTGCATACTTAATTGATGAGGGGGGTACTTAATATTATTGTGTGAAAAAAAGAATGAATTTATATTGTAGGATGAGACATCATTGTTGGACTCGACATACGTTGGATCAATGGACGTGTATGTTATTGCTTTTTCGGTGAATGTCCGTCGGAGTTTTGAGATCGCACAAGTGATCCGAGACAAGATTTTAGAACAAACTGGCGTCGATTCTGTGGGCATCGTTCTGGTCGGTAATAAGAGCGATCTGAAAGACGAACGCCAGGTATCTACAAAAGAGGCACACGAATTGGCGACCAAGTTCGGGTGTCCCTACGTGGAGACGTCGGCTCGTGAGGGCATAAACGTTGAAGAGCTGTTTATCAGATCCGTTTGCGTCGCCAACAAGAGCCGAGGCGGAAGCGGCAACGATGTGGAGGATGGCGATACCACTGACAAATCGATGTGTGTGATTATGTAATAAATCTTTCATATTCTTAAAGGATAAACAAACTCTAGTCCATTGAAGCATAGTTTAGTTCAGGGTTCAATTCAGGTTGATTGGGCGCAGTATCGGTGAGTAGACGCAGGATATCGGTAAGACTGACTACGCCACAGACCTTGTCATTGAACGAGCCGGCATAGTGCTGCGGAGCGATAGGAACAGTCTGCGAAGACGTGCTGCTGACCGACGCGCGACGCATAGGCATTGGCGGGGTAGGGTCAGCACCAATGCTAATAGACCCGCTACGCATTCTCTCCTCCGTGCCACGCGGCTCCGTGACCCAAACGCGGTGTGCGCCGGTAGCGATAAGCTTAGTGAGCGCATACCTGAGCGTAGCCTCCGGTCTGACGGAAAACACCGCTGCGCGGTCCCTGCCATCGCGCATACCCTGAACAAACCTCGCAGCCTGCACAAGCTCCATGCAAGTACCCGAGGCAAGGCGACGTTGCTTGGCTAGATACTTGACATCAGCAACAGAGAGGTTACCAGCAATACGGTCTTCCTCATCGACTATGGCTAGAGAAGAAATGCGCCAGCGTTCGAGTAGTGCTAGAGCCTGGATAACAGGCGAATTGGGTTTGACTTTAACCACATCGTTAGTTACTAGGCCCAGGTGACGGAGCGGAGTATCTAGTAGTCGGGATTCGCTGGCCGTAAGTGACTCGGTGCAGTGTTCGAAGAAATAACGGATTACTCGAGTCTGCGATAATATACCACGAATCTTGTTACCGTCCATCACAGCCACACGGTGTGTTCCGCGTGCAAATACGGCTACTACCTGGGCTAAAGTAGTTTCTGGCAGTACCGAGTAGAATGGATTCATATGTGACATGTCCGAAAGCAAACTGACAGAGTCTCTTTTGCCCATCATAATGGCATCCCTGGCTAACCCGCTGGCACTGCTTCTTGCGGCGGCTGCTTGTATCTGAACCGCGGAAGAGTCACTATCGTGGTCGCTGCGCTTGAGTAGAATGTAGGTGGCTAAATCGTGGAGATCAAACATACCTACGTAGGTCTGGGTCTCTTGGTCAAAGAGTGGAACTGACTGGATATTGTGTTTAATAAGTATATCGCAGGCATGCTCAATAGTAGAGTTGGAGTTTACTTGAATGACATGTTGGTTCTCCACTAGGTCCTTGGCCTGAATAGAGAGCCAGTGAGTAGTGGCGCCGAGTCCGGGATGGTGGTTATCAAAAGACATTTTTTTTGTATAATATATAAAGTTTCGTTTGAATAAGGAGAGAGAAAAAGATAAAATAATGCTTATTTTCACTTTTTTGGTTCTAGAGCGCATAAAAAAGTCGTATGACATTTATGTGGGATCAGGGGGAAGGTGTTGATGATGTCATCAGGTTTTCATAGACACATATTTGACCCCACTGCTGCTTCCACGGCCAAAAGTTAGCAAGGATGGGTGGGATATAAACGACGCGTGCTAATAGCGGAGTATGCTCGGTATCCAGAATAGGCACACACTGTGCAACTGTTTTCCACGCTCCTTCCATTGGCAGAGTTCTTTCTGGATACTCGACATCAACGATGTAGTCACAGACCTCAGTAGTCATATTCGACAAGATAGCGTGAGCGGGTTCCCATCTGTTCATCGAATTAAAGTCATCGCGCCTCATAGCAGTCGACGCCCTAGTAGAGCCAGAGATCCACGAGGGAGTAAAATCGCCAGGCAAGTGTCCATCAAACGCTGACTCTACGAACTGCAGACGGTAGTTGTGCGGCAGCCAAAACGAGGATGGGAACCTGTACCAGTCACTGCCCATACACACGACACGCTCAGACATGTGGGCAGCAGGCAGTTGCCGGAACGCGTGCGTGGGTGCGGCGTAGTACTGCACCAACGCAGCCATCCGCAGCGCTCCAACGATGCCTGCCACACATAGCACCAAGTATCCCAGGCGCGGAGAACTATAGAGCGGGCGCAGCAACGACAGGGAGACAGCCGCGTTGAAGCACATGTGTGGGTAGACGATACTCAGGAACCGCTCTTCCTTGTGCGGCTGCAGGGAAAACACGCCTAGGGTCACGTAGAACGGCAGAACCCGGAACAAAAGTCGCCAGTGATCCGCATCCCCACGTCTGCCAGCCAAGCGCAGGGCAAGCCAGGAGACAGTCCACAGTGGCAGACAGACTATGGCGAGAATAGCGACGATGTTGGCGTTGAGCAGCCCGTTTTTGACGTAAAAGTACCACGGCTCAGTGCCATACAATGTGGAGTCGCCGCCACGTCCCAGTACATTGTAGGCGATCTGGTTCCATCCCGCCAGCACCCAGGATCCATAGTACCACGAGTCAATAGCCGCCGCCAAACCCGCAGTCATCACAACAGCACCGACTCCCATAGCCATTGAGTTTAGCAGGAACTCACGACGCTCTACAATCTCTTCGACAACAAAGGGCAATGCCACTACGGCAGAGTACGGCCACCCCCATACGACGGCCACAGCAAAGGCGCACACGGCGCAACCCACTCTGCGCCTAGTCCCAGGCCTACTCATCGCAGCTGCCGATCCCAGCATGGCCCAGCACATGGCAAACGAAGACGGCAGAAGCGCTGCCCCCGAATGAAACATGCCCGCCATACCCGCCAACCCCAGCAGCGTATAATTCGACACCCTTCGGTCCACATGTCGAGCCACAGCCCGCACAAACACAGCCTCGCAAAACGCACAGCCGATTCCTAAAGCCAAACGCACCGCGTAGAATGCTTGTATGCGTGTGCCGAGTCCAACAAAGCTCATCAACAGTAGGAGTACTCGGTGTAGCTCTAGGTACCCGTATGACCGGAGCGCGTACTGGGGCGCGTACTCCCACGTCTGTTTGCCCCACCCGAACTGGAGGAAATGCAAGGGTTCCCAGTAATTAAACACTTCATCGCAATCCATTATTGGCGACTTTAGTGCTCCCACTATCCGTATGACAGAGAGTATGCCGAACGTGAGACTGAGTGACGGCACATACTCTTGTTTGATGCCGTGCCTTGGCCTCATTCACACACACAATAAAAAAATAACAAAAAAAATTAAAACTGAGGAAAGAAAAAAAAACCCCACCACCAAGCTGTTGGATTTCAAGTTCCACACTTTCTTAAATCACCCCTCCCACCCACAATACTTTCCAACCTTCAAACCCACACAAAATGAACCTAGTTTTCGCCCTTATTTACACTTAAAACTGATTATCATATACCACATAATGTCTGATACTACCACGATCGAAGATTTGGACTTTCCCAAAGCCGTACTCACCAGAGTCATTAAATCCAGTTTACCCGAAAACATATCCATCCAAAAAGAAGCCCGTCATGGTGTAGCCAAGGCATCCACCGTATTCGTCAGCTACCTGGCCGCAACAGCCAACGACTGCGCCCGCGAGTCTGGTCACAAAACCATCATGACCCAGGACGTACTAAAGGCTCTAGAGGCTATTGGACTTGCCGACTTTATCGACAGATTGAAAGCCGATCTCGACGCCTTTGCTGTCAAGACAAAGGAAAAGAAAAAAGTTAAATCCACCGACGAAGACGAAGATGTCGAAGAAATCGAAGAGGAGGAGGAAGATACCTCTGCTATGGATGTCGCTGAGACTTCTGCTATGGAAGTCGATGATACAGAGTCTAGTGATGCTGCAAAACGTCCACGTACCGAGTAGTATATCTGGTTCCAATAAAACAAAATAGGAATATTTATCAAAATTGAATTATAACCAATAACAAAAAAAAATTATTATTTACGACTTTTGCGTAGTGCCCTTCTTTGCGCCTCCTCGTCCAGATCTATTGCCACCACGGTTACGTCTAGCTGGCTTTTCGCTTGGCCCTGGTTCGCCAGTAGGTGCTTTTCCATCCTCACATGGTCCATTCGAATTATTGCCAGGCCGCGGTTGCTGTTTCCGTGCTTTATCATCAGTCTTCGCCGTAGGCTGTTGGACGCGTTTGGCGTCTGGGCGTTGCTGTTGACGAGGCTGACCCGATGCCTCACCATTCTCGGCCTTAGTAGGTGTCGTTTTGCGCTCGTTCCCTCTGCCACGCTGCCTCGTCCGATCTCCACCAGCTTTGGTCTGAGGAGCACTGCCAGATGCAGCATTGCTGTGACTCTTGCTCGTCGATGCCGTCCGAGGCATATTCGCTGCTTCGCCATTGCCCGTATTACCTGGTAATGTTGTAGTTTGAGCAGCCGCTACATTGGTATTCGCCTGCTGTGACTCTGACAATGCACTGGTACCCTTGGATGAACCATGTCCACCACGCTCGCGTGTGCTGGTTGACGAGCTCCGACTAATACCCAACAGTTTCTCAGCCTGCTTAGTCGTCGCCATCTGTTCTCCTTGGTATCCCAAATACCCCTGAGCCTCGGCCATATGCATAGCATTCGGGTAGCCAGGCATTGGCTGGGTTTGCTGCTGCTGTCGATACTGACCTAGAAGCGGAGGAGGAGGAGGAGCTGCACCAAATGGCAGCTGTTGCTGTTGGCCGTAATAGTACCCCGGATTACCGTTGCCACCAATAGCTCCATGCTCGCTGGGTATGTACATGGGCATAAAGGCCATATGTGGAGGCGCGCCAGTGTGGTTAGAAGGCATAGCCAGTTGTGGCGGATACCCATGGTGATAATGCGGTGCTGGCGCCATACTCGTAACCGGAACCTGACCAGCCTTACTCGGTTTGGTCGACGGCGGCTGCTGCGGCGGCGGCACTCCACCCATATATCCGTACTGGTACATGGGTGGTGGAGGTGGCGACGGACGGAATGAGTCAGGCATATACTGGGCTGGCGGCGGTGGCATATTAGCAAACGGCCCAGTAGTCGCTCCATTTCTGCCGCCTGGCGGCATCTGGTGCATCGACTGATGATCCATCGTATGAGTCAGCGGAACCATATACGGCGCCCCACCCGCAGACCCTTGACCGGTTGTCGTCTGAGGAGCCGCAGTCATCTGCGGACTATGACGCGGCGACGCCCGTCCAAATCGAGCATCAGACGTTGCGCCATAGGGCGGCTGCATAAGCGAGTAATGCGGCAACCACGACTGATGCATATGCGACGCAGGTACAAACAGCGGATGCTGAATATTCTGAGGTACCGGACTCGGCGCACCATAAGACTGATGCGCGCCACCCTGCCTACTACGAGTATTACGCTGGGTGTTGTTTCCAGGTACACTACGCGTGCCAATCGGGCGTGGCGTTCTACCAGGCGCCCTATATCCACGAGCACCACCAGAGCTAGATCCGGCTCCCGACCCACTCGCTGACCCACTGCCGTTATCTCCATGCGACGATGGCCTAGACTCTATCGGAGCCGGGAATGAGCGACCCTCGGAATCATACGCCATGGGATCCATCCACAACATACCAGCGCCAGCCGAGAACGAGCTAAACGTTACTCCAGACCCAACACCATGCGGCTGTTGCGAGAATTCGCCTGTGTTGCTCCATCTCGCCGGCTGCTCACGGCTCGCCGCGTAGGGGGCGTTTGGTTCAGGCGCGGTGTTTGCCTGCAAAAGGTACTCCTGTCTGGCGCGCGTGTCGTGGAATCCCATGTGGCTGCCCTGCCAAGTAAACAGTCCGGGGTCAGTGTGGCCAAATGCCGGGCGAATGGGCGCGTTGTACGAGTGGTTGTTGCCCATTAGTGGGCTGCCCTCGACATTAAACAGCGACGATGACGAAATAGGCATCACTGCCGCCCCGCCATACCCAAGCCTGCTTTGATGCTGCTGGGACATCGCCGATGCTTCGTTCTGCTCTGCTGAGCGAGACGCAGGCACTGCAGCGCCATTATTGCCTTGGATAGGAGCCGGAGGCTTGGCCGGACTGACAACAGACTGCTTGCCGTGAGCCGAACCCTCGTGCTCACCCAAAAGATCAGCCAGCATGGTCTGTGGAAGCAAAGGAGGCGAAGTAGGCAACGTAGTCTGTGGCGCTACTTGCAGCAGACCGTTCATCTGGCCCTGGTTGCTCGCGGCGGGTCCAGAATACGATACAGTGACCCGGCTGCTTTGGAGATCGTGACAGCCACCGGCCGCGCCCTGCGTCTGTGCGCGCTGTCGGCCGGCTCCAATAGCATCGTGGGGTTCTTCAGAGACTGGCGCTTGGTTCGACGCATCGGCTGCTGGTTTGGCGCGGTTGGGATCGGCTCGCCAGCTCGTTGCCGTCGCAGCTGCTGATGCTTTGTTGGCAATGCGGTCGGGCTTGTCCTGTTGCGCAGCTGGACGCGAGCCGGGACCTGGCGCCGAAGACCCATTGCCTGCAGCCTTGGCGGCACCAGTGCTACGCCTACGCGCGGAATTCGCAGGCATTCTAGCAGCCTCGACTGGACCATCCGCAGTTGTACTCGGAGCTGTTACCTGAGTCGAGGCGGTAGTCTGTGGTGCTGGTGGTCTGGGTGCCGTACCAGCTCTCCAGTTATCGACAAGCCTACTAGGCTCAGCAGTGCCGCTGCTGGCTCCACTGGGCTTTCGTGATCCTGGCTCAGTTGTCTTCTTCGAGTTACGCGGCGAACTCGAACCGGTTTCAGCCAGAATGACAGGCTGAGTCTGTGGTGGCTTTGGAGCTGTCGCGGTTCCTTTGACTGGCAGAGTGGGATTTATACTGCCGCCAGCGTTGTCCTTGGGCTTTGATTCCTCCACCACTGTCGATGGAGCAGGCGGCTCAACAATAGCGGCTACGTCTGCGGATACCTGCTCTGACCCAGGGCAAGACTCGTTCAGGGCGGCGGGTGGCGGCTGTGTGGGGCGCCTGAGAAGCACGGGAGGGACAACAGTAGGAATGGGTGCCAGGCTACGCCGACTGCCACGCCCAGGTCGCCCACCACGCTCGCCTCGTCCGCCACGCTGCGCCTGTCCACTATTGCTGCTACTGTTGCCGTCGCTAGCCTCGACACGAGTAGGCGCACTGCCACGTACTGGCGCTGGTGTGGAAATCGGATTAGCGTTGCTACGACTGCCTACTGCCTGCGTCTGCTGCTGTGGCGGACGCGCGGTGCTGGTACTAGAGAGACTAGCCTTCCACCAGCGCGCCGACGCAGGCGCAGATGCGCCCTCTGCAGAAGCCGCAGCTGAAGGCTTAGTAGGCTTTCCCCACGAGGTCTCGACAGGCCGAGGCGTAGTCGGCGGAAGCTCCACTGCTGCTGGACTTGCATGTGTGGCGGGCGATTCCAGGACTGTGCTGGCGGGTGGCGGCGGGTCCGGAATGGCGGGTGGCGACGGGTCCGGAATGGCGTCATTAGAGGGCTGTGTAGGCTGGACAGGTCTGACCTCGACAACAGGTGGTGACTCTACTACGGCAGTGGGTGTTGGAGGCAGGGATGGCGGCAGTTTAGAGCGTGCGCGAGGGTTGATACGTACGGCGGTCCCGTCGCCAAACTCAATATCCTGAGAAAAGTCAAACCCTTTGTCCAGCATTTCGTCCCAGTTCTCTTTGCCCTCATAATCATCATCGCCGACGACCTCAGGCATTGATGAAATGGGGTGCCGCCGCCCATTAAGCATCGCGGCTGCCGGTCGTGTTGAGGGCTTAGCTGCTGCTGCCGCTTCTTGGCGCTGAGAGCGAACAGCCCAAGGGTTCGCTGCAACAGGTTTCGGCTCACCCTTGGCTTGCGACGCAGAGTTATAGTGTGACCCAAGTGTCGCCGCTGCGCTTGATGTGGAGGCGGCTGTGGAGGCAGTGGCGTTTGCAGCGACAGCTGCGGCAGCTGGCTTGCGGTTGACTAGAAGCAGACCGCCCCCATGTCTACCCGAGTTCCCAGCACGAGTCGTATCAGCAGATACAGGCTCACCACTGCTATTGCTAAGGGTTGACGGAGCGCCTATAGGCGGAGCGCGTACTGTCGGACGGAACACGGCCTTTCTAACCACACCGCCACTAGCGCCTCCACGTCCAACAGCCCCTCCTCCACGAGCTCCTACTCCTCCTCCTCCTCGGTCAGCTGTGCCGCTGCTATTATCTGTTCTTCGCCCGCCGGTTTGCCGAACCATGCTTTAGGGGGCGCTGTCCAAAATTTAAAAAACTTGGGTGGGGGAAGGAAGGTCGGAAATTGAGTCGCTTCTTTGTCCCGCTGTTGTTGCTTGTTTACAGAGGAAGTGAACTTTTTTTTAGCTTGCGCGGCAAACTACCACACAAAAAGAAAAAAGATTACAGCCAAAAGAATTTAAAATATAGTGAGAAAAGCAACGACACGACAACACAAAAAAGCATACAGGCGAAAGAGCTACTACGGAACACAGGTTTGCTCACGCATTACAAAAGGCTGCATCTTTATGTTTACATGCGCCTGGAGAAAACCGTGGGCCTTTTCTTCGCGAGAGCTCTTCCACGTGATGCCGTGATTTGCCCACGCTGATCCGCTTATGATCAAGTGTATCTGAGCCTATTCAGTTTGGCATGTTTGCATTTCTTCTTTTTCGTTTTTACTTTACAAATTCAATTTACGATATTTTTTATATTCTTTACAATGGCTACGGTGCGTACGTTCTCGGCGTCTATCTTGAGTCACATAAAAGCCGAGCATGCAGAGACTTGCTTCAAGCCGGTATTTGTCAATGGGCACTGGAGATCTCCTAGATTCAGCTTGCGTAGACAAGCAGAGCTCCGCAAGGCTTGCACGCTGAATGGAGTTGATCCCGTTTCTATTGGTATGCCACCGCCAGCTCCACAAAAGATTATGCAGAAGAAGCCGCCAAAGGGACATAAACAACAGCGCCAGTACGCTGATAAACAGGCTATCATTAAGAAAAATATGGAGGAGATGCCAGAAAAGATTCGCAAGTGGAAGGAGGTTTGTATTGCTCATTTCTTTAGCATATATTTGCTGCTTATTTTTTGCTTTTGGATCAATGTAGCTAACATCTTTGTTGCCTTCCTTTATTTTTGTGTAGACCTTGGCCAAGGAGAAGCTAAAGGCAAAACCAGTCCTGCCTTTCTAAATCTTTTTTTACTAGATTATTATGTATACTGAAGAACTGTTGCGAAAGAGATCCAACTAGACGAGTAGCCACAGTCCATGAAGGCGAATTTCTAAAGGGGGCTAATTAACCAGCTCCAATGAAATCTACTATATGCAGATCTAATATTGCCAACAACTGCAAGCTACTCAGGAAAATGGCACCATTTCCGCAGCAAGTGAGAATTCTTTGGATGCTCAAACCCAGTGCTTTTTCCTCCTCGCGAAGTGCTTCCTCACAGTCAAGGAAAAAAGTGGAAGCACTTGGTTTCAAAGGAAAATTTCAAAGAAACTGTCACAAGACATCAAATGCTGTTAAAGGCTCTTAGAAAAAGGGAACGGTGTTCGTCTGAGGAAGAAAGAATAGCCAAAGGGCACTGGCTGCAACACTGGCAAACCTC
>JANBQS010000444.1:0-17869 GCA_027577415.1 Coemansia sp. RSA 922
GACCGCGCAGCGAATTCAAAATGCTTGGGCTGAACAGGTCGCTGGATCTTGACCGTATGCGAGGACAACGAGACAGTTTATTCATACTCAGTCCGGCACCAGCCAGGAGCGATGATCTTGGCAGCTCGATTCCCGTATTCAACGATCCTAATGCTGTGCTTGTGAGCACGGCCTTTGGAAGACTTGACACTACTTCGCAGTATGTGCTGTGCTGGGACACTGCGCTGCGGCGACACGCAGTCTACCAATGCATTGTCTCGAGTCGTCCGCTGGACAACGACGATGACTACTCGTCAGACACCGACACAAGCACTGGTACTGGCACTGGCACCTTAGCGGGCCGAGCTGCTGGAGCTGATCGGGGTCACTTGTCAGCGTCACGCCCTGGACTGAGTCGTCAGCCCTCAATGTCAGTGCAGCGGCGCTCCTCGGCTGCCGTGTCTGCTGCAGCCATGGCAGCGTCGCGGCGTAAAAGTAGCTACGGCTCGGCAGTGAAAGGCGACCGCCGCAACTCGCTGCTTGGCCGTGTGTCGTTCAACGACTCGCCTGGCGCCAACTACGCAGCCGATATATTTCGCGAGCAGCGCCAGACCAGAGCTGAGATTATTCTCCACTTGTGCTGGGCTGAGCGCCGCCAACGAGGCGAGCTACGGATCTCGGATGCAATGAGCGCCCAATTATTTGTCATTCAGTCTGCTACAGGCAGTGACGTTATGTGCGTATTCTTCCGCGACATTGGCCAGGTGGTTGGCCTGGAAACATCAGGATTTACTGAGATATTCCGTTACTCGGCCCGGTCCGCGGCGCTGGTGCACGCGATTCGGTCCGATATCGACGACTTGCTTATCGTTACTGACTCTGGCTGCGTGGCACTGGTATTTGGCGATGGCGAGGAGCCAGTTCCACTGGAGACAACGCCTCAGGGACAGATCTCTATGATTCGACACATAGAGGGTACCCAGGCGACGCTTGGCACAGCGACCGAGCACGAAGACGTTGTAGTATCCACAAGTGTCCAAATTCCCAGACTAGTTCTGTCAGCACTAGACTCGCTGTCATTTGTCCTGTCTGTGTCATCGTACTCGCAATTTAGGCGGTGTGTGATTGCCTCTGCTTGCCAAACCAAGGGCCCGGAAGCCTTGCTGGGCAGGCTATCGATGTTGCTAGTCCGCGGAGAAGACAGAGGAAGCCCAGCCGTTATCCTCGGCGCTCGCGCGAAAAAGGAGCTGCGGGACCGAGCCGCCGCAGTTTTGTACGCTCTTCACCTTGTGTTCGAAGACGCTGCCATGCACAAGGCAGAACCAGCCTCGCAGTTGTACGATTTTGGCCAGCTACTCGCGCAGTTCGCCCAACAGCACTCAATTTCTCGTGCAAAGCAGTTCTACGCATGTGCCGGATTCGGCTCTGGGAGCGCTGTCGCTGGAAAGGCCGCGAATAATCGTCAGCGGGCGGACTGCGACATTCCCTCGCTGCCTCTCTTCGCGCAGTGGGCATTATCGCTGGCCAGCTACGACACGACAAGGCTACGTCCATTCCCGTCGCTGAGTCACATTGCCGAGCTGTTTACCCTTAATGACTGCAAGCCAGTGCGCGGCGCTCAAAACACGCTAAAGCTGCTGGATACCGTTGCCGACATTTTATTCCAGCTGCGTGTAGGCTGCCAATCGCCGACAGTCTTGCAGAGTCTGGCTGCTGACAGAGAGCCCCTACAGCTGCTGCTTCAGCTGACGCCAGAACTACAGTGGCTCATCGGGGTTACCATGATGCAATCACGCAAGGTGTGCACTTTCCAGTGGCCGCCCTCGGTGCTAATGCTGCTTGGGCGCCAAGATCTCGTTGTCAACTTTGGCTGCAGATCGGCCGGCAGCTCTTTGAAACCAGGCGATAAACAACGAAAACTGGTTCCCGCAGCATGCGCTCAAGTGGACGACGATAAGCATGGCTCGCCCGAAAGTAAAAGCATTGTAGAGCTGTGCGAGGAAGCGCTAGGGTTGCTTACGAAGGCTCACATTGGCAACACCGACTCTGGACAGTCTACCGAGTCGCGGGAGTTTAGCAGCGTGTCATTCGGTCGCGATCTTCGAGTTGAAGAGGCTAACCGATTACTCCAGCTGGCCACAACGGTGCATACCAACTATCTGCTCCCTTCTTCCGCCACTACAGACGAGGCAGTGGACAGTGTCGAGGGCGCAAAGGCATTGTATATGGATCAGCTCGCGTGTCGAACGCTGGCGCTGCCGCTGGGCAGAAGTCTGTTTGACTACAGCACGCGGAACCTCGACTCGCAGGACGCACTAAAAATCCTCGGTCCTAAAGTATCTGCCCGATTTCGTGGACACAAGGCCGACACAGTGTGGGCTACAGGCAGTGTGGATGCAAGCTGGCCTCTCTTCCACAGCGGAGTGGCAGCGGCGCTGTCGATCGAGCGATGCCAAGCGAAGGGCGTCCATCCTTCTTGGGTGCTGCTGAACTGGCCGTCTGAGCTGGCATCAGATACAGAGGCCGGCAGCGAGGCCGACCAGCACAAAAAGTACCGAGACTCGCTGGCATTGCACGCAGGGTTCTTGCTTGGAATGGGCATGTTGTCCGGGCATAGCGAGCTGGACGATGAGAGCCAGGCTCGCCAAGCAGTCACGTCTCGACACACCGGTGGGCCACTGTGCGACATTCCTCCGTGGCAGGCGTTCAAGTACTTGAGCATACGCCATGGTTTGACGTCGATTGCGCTGTTGCTTGGCCGGGCATGTGCGCACCGAGGAACTATGAACAGCTCCGTGAGCAAGGTCCTCTCGCTCCACATCCCAAACCTGCTTCCTCCAGGATCGTCTGAGCTGATGCTGCTGTCGTATGGCACTCAGGCGGCGGCGATGCTTGGGCTAGGGCTGCTCTTTATGCAATCGCAAAACAGGCGCATGGTGGAAGTCATGCTTCGGGAGCTTTTGAGTATCAAGCAAAGCCCCTTTGGTAACGCGAGCAATAGCCTGGATAGCTCGGATGTGGCTGAGAGTACTGCCGAGTGCTATTCTCTTGCCTCTGGGTTCGCTCTGGGCTTGGTCGTGCTTGGCCAGGGCCTGTCTACGCAGTCGCTTGCTGACTTGCAGCTTCTCGACACGCTGTCAGAGACGATGGGCAGCAGCAGCGGCACTGGCACTGGCACCAGTACTGGACGTGGTGCAAGACCAGCAAATGCAGATGGCCCTCTAACCGGCCAATATGGCGTACGCAATGACTTATCCTTGGGTGCCAGTGACCGCCAGGGTTTGGCAAGCAGTGGAGGGGGTATATCCGATCTGGGGCTTATTGCCGCGCTTGGGCTGGCGTTTTTGGGCACTGATTACGGACCAGCAGCTCAAAGGCTAGCACTCCCTGCCGTTGCACAGCAGCTCCGAACAGCCGATCCGTTCATACTGCTTTGGAAGTCGCTGATGCGGTTTTTGATCTTGCTAAGCTCGGTCCGTCCAACGCGAGAGTGGGTCGAGGCAAGCATGCCCTTGCCACTTGCCGCCATGCCTGGCCCGATTCCAGCAGATCTATGTCGCGTGCGCCTAAACGTCGTTTCTGCTGCCTGCTTTGCCATGGCGCTAAAGTTTGCTGGGACTGAGGATAAGGCCGCACATGCCACTACGCTGGCGTATTTTGACGAAATGGAGGCCATCGCCAGCAAGCCAGTGCTGGGCTACGAGGCAAGCCTGACACGCGCCTGCGCTCAGGTATGCCTCGATATTCTAAGCATCTCGGCAGCGCTGGTGATGGCTGGTAGCGGCGATGTTTCTACCATGACGCGGCTAAGAGCCCTGCACGGCGTCAGTGGTAGCCGGTCGTATGGCAATCATATGGCGGTGCACATGGCGCTAGGTATTCTGTTTATTGGAGGCGGTGCTCGGTTCACCATCTCGCGCTCCCATGAGAGCATAGCCATGCTGGTCGTCGCACTGTTCCCGCGCTTTCCGCAGCATTACACGGACAACGTCGAGCATTTGCAAGCATGGAGGCACATTTGGGCGCTGTGCGTCGAGCCGCGCTGCCTCGTCGTACGTGATGCAGCTACGGACAAAATTTGTCGTAATGCCACTGCTTCGATCGCTCGCCTGGCTTGTTCAGGCATGCGCGAGACTGAGACGGTTGTTCCGCCCATGTCATTCCGATTGCTGGCAGGAGCAGTCTCGGTTCGACTACAGGCTCCAGGGTACTTGCCATTAGATCTGGACCTTATGCGCTCAGCTGCCACAGAACAGCACTTGCTGGCTCGCCGCGTCGTGTACCTGCAGCCTTCTACTGATATCTTACAGTCCGCTGTAGCCGGCATAAACGGCCATCCTGGCATGTTTGAGCAATACCGCGAATGGCTGTCAGATGCGCAGCATCGCGTCGTAGATGTCACTGAGCGGCTATCCACAGGTGACCCTACTAAGGTACCTGATGTGGCATCTGTTGCCAAGGCTATACACAGTGTTGAGCGCATGCGCTTGTGTGTGCAGTTCTCGCGCCATACCTTAGCTATATGCCCTAATGACGACTCTGCTGTGGCTGCTACTACCCTTGGCGTAATTAACGCTTCCGAAGGCTGGGCTGAGACAACCTATACGGCATGGATGTCTGTTCGCGAGAAAGTACTAGCGCTTGCGCGACTGGAGTCAAGCCAGCGCATAGTTACCGCCTACTGGACGGGCAGCCAAGCGCCAAGCAGCAGCAATGCCTTTCACTCTGTTGTCGGCCTGCTAAGCGCGGCACTGGATCTTCCCTCTCCAGCCCAAGCGCTGGAGCTTGCAAAGCATGTCCCCATTGCCTCTTTGGTTGACTACGTATTAATGTAAACCATGAATGTTCGTTCCAACAGTCGATAGCACACAACGGCGTGATCGGCCCCGTAAATACTACATGCCAAGTTTTAAACATAGGAGCTTGATAATTCTGGGCAAAAAATGTTTGAAAATATTTAGATGCTACATAATTAATATTATTTTCAGAGATACTCAATGGCGCCCTTGGTGATGATGACCGACTTTCGGCTGCTGCCTGCGCAGCGCTTTCACCAGGCAATTATCGACAACGACATACAGATGCTGGAGTGGCTAGTGAAGAACAAAAAGATCGATGACCTGCGCAACCAAGCAGCAGACGACAGTGGCTGGTCGTCATTGATGCTTGCCGCGCGCTACGGGCGACTGGACATTGCTCGATACTTGCTGGATCTGGGTCACGAAAACGAATCTATATCGACAGACTCTGAGGGAAACACGGTGCCAATGATCAGCGCCAAATACCGGCATGAATCCATATGCCTGGCGTACTTGGAGCGATATCCAAAGACAATGTCTGAAGTCAACAGGGACGGTGGCAGCGCTATCAGCTGGGCCGCGCAAAACGGACTGAATAGGGTCATTGGCTGGATCTTGGACCATGGCGGCAACGTTAACCAGCGAGATATCGAAGGAAACACGCCGCTGCACCATGCCGCTTCTTGGAACCAGTACTCGACTGCGACCTTACTCCTCGAAAGAGACGGGCAGCCTGGTTTGAAGAATCACAAGGGATATACCGCAATAGAGTACGCCTACTCGAACGCCATGGACAAGCACCTTAGAGACACGGCAGCCAGATTACAGTTCAAGCGACAGCAGCTGTCAAAGCAAGCAGGGCTATATAGCCTATCGCCTGCTCGCGCCAGCGCTGACACGCCATTGCCTACGCCGCCAAAGGCTTTGCCGCAGGACCACAGCATGGCCAAGTAAGGTGTTTGGTAATATATTCGCAATTTACATGAAGAGGGCCTAGTCTACGCGCAGCGATGTCCGCTTGTTCGATTTCACGGCCGTGTCGATGCTCTCCAGCAGCTTCGTATAGTAACCCTTGTTCGATACCGGGTCAGCAAGTGCCTCTGAAACCTTGTACTGGGATCGGTACTTGTTAGATACGAGGTTGCTCAACGCCTCTAGCTCTCGCTCAACAAGCCCGGCCTCTCGGCTAAGTTCCTCGCCACGCAGCGAGTTGAGCCTGTCGAACTTGGTCTTCATTTGAGCCTTTAGCACGCCCTTGTAGCAGTGTGTCGGGCGAAGCTTGTCAGCTGGCCACTGGCCGATAACACGCGCATACGACCGATATAGATCGCTGAGCTTTCCCGTGTATCTCGACATTTTTTTCGAGTCAAAATTCCGTTTAAAGAAAAAGAAAGTAATTTTTTTAAAAGGAAAATTGGCAAAGGAGAAAGAGAAGCCCTCAGCTCTATTATAGCTGCGGCCACCCTGACGGGGATCGTGCCTCCACGCCATTAGCAAAGCCTGCCTACGTCGCTTTGCTTAGCTTTGCTTCTCCACGGACCTTCAATTTACTCTTTTTTTTATCTATCGCTATTCTACACTGCTCTCATGTCTGCCGTTACTCACGAGCGAATTCGAAGCGCACTTGACGGGCCCGGCGACCACAGTTTTGTACGCTGGCTACTTGACGAGACAGAGGGTGTATGTATAGCCCTGGAGTGCGTGTTACTAGCTCTCTCGGGTAACTGTGGAGTACTACTCCCAGGTCCAAATGAGCAAGAGTGTGCACTGGCTATTTACGAAAAGCTGGCTGGCAGCCTCGCCGACCCTGCGTCGCAAGAGTTGGCACGCAGCCTTCAAGACAGATACATCCTAGTCGGAGCGACCTTGTTTGACCTAGCACAAGCATTTAGCAAAACCCACCCTCAGCGCTTGCGTGGTTTGCTGGCGACCCTATGTACAAATGCTCCTTGGCTAGAGACTGAAATCGAAGCCGCCTCGAACTTGTTCATGGACCAGCTGGTGCAGTTTCAGGACGACTACTCGCTATATGATTCTATACAGCCACCTCTTGTCACGGTATATGCAGACATTGAGCTTCAGCGGTCCATGGTACAGAGCTGGCTGTGCCTGGGTGCGTTCTGCCAGCTGTCGACATCGGTTCTGTTACACGACAACCGATTCATTCGCGAGCTGTCCAAGGCCTGTGACGTCGCGACGGGTCTGCAGCTAGGGCTTGGCGTTGCCGCCAACCAAGCGCCATCCAGCGAGGCAGAGAGCTATGGTGTCCTGATCCGGCAGCTCAAGTGGCAGTGGACGAGCCTTTCACATTGCATCCTGCAAGCGCTTCTTGTTGACGACAGCAAGTCGGTCAATGCCGATTCTGGCTGTGGTACACTCTTAAAAATCCTTGACGATATGCATACCGTCGATGCCAAGCTGGTTCCCTTTTACAACGCGCCGCTTATGTTGGACATGGAGTTTCGATTTGGTTTGCGCCAGATGCTCGCCAATGCCTCGCTGGTGTCTGATGTACTCGACCAGGCGCAACTGGACTATATTACAATGTCGATCGACCAGCTAGTGGACATGGCCGACCCGCTGTATCAAAGCGGGCTACTGGACTTGGAAATGAGGGCAGATCAAGCACTAGAGTCGCTTTGCGCAGCTACAGCTGGCAGCGCAGGAAATGGCACCGTATCGGCCGCTGCCGCAGCAAGCCTAGATGCTGCGGTTGAGGGCAGTAGTGGGATCGCCGCCGAGACGGTGCTTCAAGTTAAAGAGCTGATCCCAGACTTGGGCGATGGTTTTATCCGGGCCTGCCTGGATTACTACGGTCACAGCGCCGAAGCTGTGGTGGTTGCCATCTTTGAGGGAAACTTGCCGCCCTCGCTTGCCGAGATGGACCGAGCAGCCGAGCACTGGGTGAGTCCGGCGAGCACTGTGGAGAACACATCAAATATCAGCACTGGCACCCTGGTCAGCTCCGTTGAAGAGGCAAAGCAAGTAGACGTACTCAGCAGCCGGCGAAACATTTTCGACAACGATGAGTTTGATATCTTTCACCACAATAGCCTCGACTGGTCGCGAGTTCAACAGGGCAAGTCCAACGCGCCTCTCAATCTCAAAGCACCCGACACTGAGTTTAAAAGCCGGATCATGGAGATCGCACAGCGCATTGAAGAGGACGACGAGTACGATGACACATACGACCACACTGCCCAAGACATCACTGCCAGTGCAATTGATGCCAAGGATGACATGGAGGCTAGCTCGAATGGACAGCATTTGTCTGAACCCAAGCCGCGCGACAAGGCGGCGACAGATCCGATCAAGCCTTGGGAGGCCACGCTGGCTCGCCTATATACAGAAGATCCTGCCTTGTTTGAGCGCAAACGAGAGGCGCGCAATTCGCCTGCTCGCACGGCCCTTTGCAAGCAAACAGGGCTTACTCATGAGCAGATCGAGGGCTGGTTCATCATGTTCCGGCGCAATCCGCGCCACCAGCACATTGTAGACAGACACGCAACAAACACAAACAGGCCTGACGCTAGAAAGTTGCGCTCTGCCTCAAATGCCACCAGTGATCAGGACTCTGCGGAGGAGGACGGTCAAAGACCTACTCAAGAGGCACCCGCTAAACAGGACTTTCGGACCAAGAACAAGCACAAGGCCAAAATCGGCAACCACGACCGCAAGAGGCAGCAGGCGCGTAAAGCCCGTAGCATCATGGGCGGACCTCCTCCTACATACTAACAGCGTGGTTTTTGATGATGTAGTCATATTTAAAAACAATGTACTCAAGATTATGTTTACTTTGCAACAGCCTCAGCTGGAACCATCCCTATCAGGTCTCCTGACTCGATCATCTCGGCAACGATGTCGACACCGCCAACTAGCTCGCCAGAGATATAGAGCTGGGGGTAAGTGGGCCAGTCCGAGTACTCCTTCAGACCCTGGCGCACTTGCTCGTCGGTGAGGATGTCAAAGTAGCCGTACTTGATGTTTTGCTCGTTGAGCATGCCAACGATCTTCTTTGAAAACCCGCATCTCGGCTGCGCGGCGGTGCCCTTAATGAACACCATCACTGGCGCGCGCTCGATCAGGCCCTTGAGCCGCGTGTTCAGGTCCTGCTGGAACTCGGCTGGCTCTACGGCGCTGGCGGGCTCGCTCTTAATGCCATTAGCGGCTGCGCAGGCCTCGGCGACCTTTTTGACAATTTCAGCGATATTTGCACCGTCAATTCGGCCCACGATTTTGGCCTTCTGCGCCAGAATCACGGTTGGCACGGCAGATATCTCATATGCCTCGGATATATCCTCAAAGTTTTCAGCCTCGACCTTGAAGAACTGCGTCTTTGTGTACTTTTTCGCCAGGTCGTCGATAACGCTCTCCACTTGCTTGCACTGCTCGGCCCAGTCAGCCCAAAAGTAAATTACAACTACTGGCGAGGCTTTGCCAGCGTTACCAGCCGTCTGGCCCTTGACCTCAAGCGGCTCGCGAAGTTCGCTCTCATCCTGGAGCTGAATAACGTTGCTTTTGCGGACAACGGCCTCGGAAGACATTATATGAGAAGGGCTTTTAGTGAGTAAAAAAGAAAAAAAGTAGAATAAGGGAAGAGAGAAGAGGTCTATGCGATTAGTCATCTCAAAGCTTGGAGTTTGCCCAAAAAAACCATTGCTCACGTGATCTGGAGTGGGTCTTTCAAAAAATATTGAGAGGATGACGCGGCCTGAGTGGTCTTCTCAGTTTTCTGCTCTGCTTGCAATTTGCATTTGTCCTTTGTTGCTTTCGCTTTATCTAAATTCTACCTTACTTTCTTTATTTGTTACAATGGTTGGAGTACCTAGCGCACAAGAGCTATCAAGCCTGTACGACCGCACTCGTGCCGAATTGGACTCGCCAAGGCCTAATCACAATGCAGTTAAAACACAATTGTCGCAGCTTAAGGTACGGCGAATCTGAACAGCTGTGCGATTTCAAAGGCTACGACATGGCGTTGGCTAACCAGCACATAAACTAATTTATTTACTTTGGCATTGTCCATTTAGGTTGGCCTCGTGAAGATTGCCTTGCACAACGCGCAAGCCGAGCTGGATCCAAAGCTCCAGCTAACCAAGCGCAGCATTCTAGAGATGGGAGCAGAGTTTTCTATCAAGACGGGCGATATTCCGGCGTTTGAGCGCTACATTGCTCAGCTAGAGACATACTATTACGAAAGCAAGCATGGTCTAGCCGAGTCTAACGTGATGTACCCACTTATCGGTCTGAATCTCTTGCGCCTGCTGTCGGAGAACCTGATTGCCGACTTTCACACCACGCTGGAACGCATTGACTTGGCTCAACTGCAGAGCAACCCGTACATTGTGCACCCGGTGAAGCTGGAGCAGGCCCTAATGGAGGGCAGCTACAAGAAGGTGTGGCAAGCTCGCGCGGAAGTGCCCACGCCAGAGTACTTGTTCTTTATGGATATTCTGATGGCTACCATTCGTAACGAGGTTGCTTCATGCGCCGAGAAGAGCTATTCGAATCTGCCATTTGACGACGCAAAGTCGGTCTTGTTTTTCACCAGCATGGACGAGCTGCTGAGATTTGCACAGGAGCGCCACTGGGCTGTCAGCCCGTCAGAGAAGCGCATCACATTCCCGTCAACGGCCGAGAACACACGCATGTTCCAAGGCGAGACGATTATGAAGCAGACGCTGGCCTACGCCCGAGAGCTTGAGCGCATTGTTTAGGGAGTTTTGAAGTGGTTACGTTATAAAAAGTTTGAAGATGACTACTGAGCCGCGAGCCACAAGAGTTCCTAGGATGAGGGGGTGGGGTGGCTCATATATAGGGAATTGGATGTCGTGCTCGCCTTTTCTCCCAACCATCGTCACCCTTTTTGCTTTTACTTGCCATTTCACAAGATTACCAATTCATAGAAGAAAATATGACCGCCGCTATTGCTCGTGTTTTTGCTGCCCGCTCTGGCGCGCGTATGCTGTACCGTGCGCCTGCCTTGAGCACTGCCGCCGCCAGTCGTCACTTCACTTCCATCAAGCCCATCTACACCGCCGAAGCCTCTGCCACTGGTGGGCGCAATGGTCGTGCTGTGTCCAGCGACAAGGTTCTTGATGTTGAGCTTACTCTGCCCAAGGCGCTAGGCGGCCCAGGCGAGGCTGGCAAGACCAACCCCGAGCAGCTGTTCGCTGCAGGCTACTCGGCCTGCTTCCAGGGCGCCATGGGCCTGGCTGCCAGCAAGCTGAAGGTCAAACTCCCCGAGACGAACACGGTGCGTGCCGTTGTCCATATCGGCAAGGACTCGACTGGCGGCCTTGGTCTTTCGGTTGAACTGCATGTCAGCGCGCCAGGTCTTGACAAGGAGACGACACAAAAGGTCGTTGATTTGGCTCACACCATTTGCCCGTACAGCCGTGCAACAAAGGACAACATTGAAGTCAAGCTAGCTGTCGTTTAATATGTGCTTTATGGAAAGGTGCTATTATACCAATAAACAGAGTCAGCTAACGCTTAGAGCCTGGTCCACCTGGCACCGATCTAGGAGACGGCATGGCATTGGTGAATGTGTGGCTGGTGCCAGAGGACGGTTCTCCAAAGATCTGAGACTGAGCATTGCTCAACATGGACACAAAGCTACAGAGCTGTTCGCGGATCTGACTCTGGTCGTTGACAATGTTATCGATCCTTGCCTTGCCCTCGCTCAAGATATGCTCTAGCCGTGTGCTCTGATTGACTAGTGCATTATCAGTTACACACCGCATCTTTTTGGCACAATGGTTCATGTCGTCAGCCCAGTCTTTAAAGCGTTTGCGCAGTCGATCACGCTGAGCAACCATGCTTTCGATGCACTCCTCGATATCAGCACCGTCAACATCGCTGGCATCGTCATTCTGAACACTGGCAGAAACCTCAATTCGATCTTCTCTTGCTCGCTTGGCTTCTACACTCTGTGTTGGACTACAACTTGAATGGTCGCTGATATCGCTGATGCTTTCAAGGCTACTTGAAGTTAGTCGGCGGGCAGCAGAGCCGCCTTTTCTATTAGTTGCAGCTGGTCTGTGAGGCTCGGGCATATATGAATTTTTTTTTTCGTTGGTGACAAGAAAGTTGTTAATATACTCTGGGTTCCAGCGCCAGGACGTCGCATTTATACACCCTAAGGATGTATGCCGAGGAATGCGCATATATACTCGTATGAGAGGGGCTGAGTTACCAACACGTACTCTGATTGCATTGGCCCAATCACGTTGGTCCAGCAATTGGCTTAGGTGGACTGAGTTGTGCCTGATCCTAAACAGCCTCTTTTTCTTTATCCACTTTCTCGATTTCTACCTCATCTTCAACTATTTATTTAACCACCGAACGGAGATATTGCGAGCGAGTGTGGACACCAAATTAGCCCACGATGCAGATGCTTACAAAGGTATAGATTGGCGCAGCGCGCAACGAGGGCGCACGTAAGATAGAATGCACTACAACTAATAAAACATTTCGTGCTCCATCTGTAGTTTGAATCGAAGAGCAGTCGCGTAAAGGGCACTGCCTTCCATCCTAAGCGGCCGTGGGTCCTGGCGTCGCTGCACAATGGCAGCATCCAGCTCTGGGACTATCGCATGGGGACCTTGCTTGACCGCTTTGAGGAGCACGAGGGACCCGTTCGCGGCATCTCCTTCCACCCGACACAAGAGCTATTTGTGTCTGGTGGAGACGACTACAAGGTTAAGGTGTGGAACTACCGTACTCGCCGGTGCATCTTTACGCTGCAAGGACATCTGGACTATGTGCGTACGGTCTACTTCCACCCTGAGCAGCCATGGATTATCAGTGCGTCTGACGATCAGACCATTCGCATTTGGAACTGGCAGTCGCGTCAGTGCATTGCCGTCCTGACGGGACACAACCACTATGTGATGTGCGCGCAGTTCCACCCGACTGACGATCTGGTTGTCTCTGCGTGTTTGGACCAGACAGTGCGGGTTTGGGACATTTCTGGCCTGCGTCGCAAGAGCGCTGCTGGGGCACAGCCGATGATGAACGACCCGCTGTCTGCACAGCGCATGGGTGCACAGGGCGACTTTTTCAACGTCACAGATGTCGTGGTCAAGTTTGTTCTTGAGGGACACTCGCGTGGAGTCAACTGGGCCACGTTCCACCCCACCATGCCGCTGGTTCTGTCGTGTGGCGATGACCGGCAGGTCAAGATTTGGCGCATGAACGAGTCTCGTGCGTGGGAGGTGGACACTTGCCGCGGGCACTACAACAATGTCAACTCGGCGCTCTTCCACCCTAAGCGCGACTTTATCTTGTCCGACTCTGAGGACAAGACCATTCGCGTGTGGGACACGTCGCGTCGCACGCTGTTGCAGACGTTCCGTCGTGAGCAGGACCGCTTCTGGTGCTTGACAGCTCATCCCGAGCTTAACCTATTTGCAGCCGGTCACGACAATGGGTTGGTTGTGTTTAAGATGGAACGCGAGCGCCCAGCGGCTGCCATCCACCAAAACACGCTACTCTATGTCAAGGACTCGCAGATCCGTCTGCACGACTTTTCGAGCGCCAACGATGCTCCGATGATTACAATCCGTACGGCGCCAGCGGGCCAGTACCTGCCTCCGCCTCGCTCGATCAGCTTCAACCCTGCCGAGAAGGCCGTGCTAGTTACCAGTGACGCCGAGGGAGGCAGCTATGATCTGTATAGCTTGCCTCGGCAGTTCAATGGACAGGCGGCCGATGGTGGACAGGCTCGGCGCGGCGGCGGGTCATGTGCGATCTGGACTGGACGCAACCGATTTGCCGTGCTTGACAAGGCTCAGCAGCAGATTCTGATCAAGGACCTCTCCAACCAGACGACCAAGACTATTAAGACGCCAGTGGTGGTGGAATCTATCTTTGCAGGACCCGGGTCGCAGATCTTGTTGGCTACGGCGACATCAGTTGTGTTGTTTGACGTTCAGACGCGGCAGACGTTGGGCGAGATCAGCGCGTCGCCAGTCAAGTACGTGGTGTGGAGCTCAGACATGTCGACTGTCGCTCTTCTATGCAAGCACACGGTGACACTGGCGAGTAAGCAGCTAGAGCAGCTCTGCCAGATCCACGAAACGATTCGCATCAAGAGCGCGGTGTGGGACGACTCGGGCGTGCTTCTTTACTCCACGCTGAACCACGTCAAATTCGCGCTTCCGCAAGGTGACTCTGGAATCATCCGCACGATTGACAACCCAGTGTATCTTGTGCGCGTACAGGGTGGAGATCTCCACTGCCTGGACCGCGAGGGAGGCGTGCAAGTGCTCAAGATCGACCCAACCGAGTACCGGTTCAAGCTCGCGCTTGTGCACCGCAACTACGAGGAGGTTGTTACGATCATTCGCAACTCCAACCTTGTCGGGCAGTCGATCATTGCGTACTTGCAAAAGAACGGATACCCAGAGATTGCATTGCACTTTGTGCGCGACGACACGGCTCGATTTGAGCTGGCGCTCGAGTGTGGCAACATGGACATTGCGCTGGAGACGGCCAAGGCCATCGATAAGCCCGCATACTGGGACAAGCTTGGGCAAGAGGCGCTGCGGCGTGGGCATGTGCAGGTAGTTGAGCTGGCATACCAGCGCGTGCGGGCCTACGACAAGCTCTCGTTCCTGTACAGCATTACAGGAAACACTGACAAGCTAGTCAAGATGCAAAAGATTGCCATTGCACGTGACGACCCGCAGTCGCGCCTGCAGGGGTCCCTGTACCTAGGCGACGTCGAGGACCGCGTGCGCGTGCTTCGTGAGTCTGGGCAGCTGTCGTTGGCATACCTGGCAGCCAAGACGCATGGGCTAGTCGAGGAGGCTGAGGCCATCCGCGAGGCAGCGGGCATTGAAGAGGCTGACATTGTCGGCATGCCGAGCCCCAAATCAGCAGTGTTGCTACAGCCAGCCACGCCTGTGCTTCGCTACGCCGAGCTGGACTGGCCCCAGCTGCACGTCACCAAGGGCATCTTTGACGGAAAGTTCAGCTTTGGGGACAAGGGAGCAGCTGGGCCCCGCGTTGGAAAGTCGCGTGTGGCCGATCTGGCAGCAGCGGCGGCAGTGGATGGCGATGAGGCGGGTGGCGCGTGGGACATTGACGACAACGACGACATACGCGATGGTGCAGCCGGTGGCCATGCCGCGGACGACGCTGACTTGCTCGGCGACGAGGCTGAGGGCGAAGGCGGATGGGGCATTGACGACGATGGAGAGCTGGACGCAGAAATTGCTGCTGAGGCAACGGCAGCAGCGGCAGCTGGGTTTGTGCCGCCGCAGCCAGGGCTAAGCGAGCTAGAGCTGTGGTCGCGCAACTCTCAGCTTGCGGTTGACCAGATTGCCGCCGGCAACTTTGAGCGGGCGATGAAGCTGCTCCGCGACCAAGTAGGCATTTCGTCGTTCGATGCTCTCAAGCCAGCGTTTTTGGAGATTTATACGGCGTCGCGTTCTATACTGACGATGGCACCCTTTTCCGAGGCTTCGCGCATCTCGATACGGCGCAACGCAAGCGATGCCACTGAGCCTTCACAGTTCCTGCCAGTGCGTATGTACCATCTGGCGTCGTCAATGGAGCAATTGCAGCAAGGGTACCGGGCTACGACAGCGGCCAAGTTTGACGAAGCGCTGGTGCTGTTTAAGCAGCTGCTGCTGTCTCTGATTTTCGTAGCGGTCGAGACGACTGAGGATGCCAGCGAAGTCAAACAGCTGCTGCAGATCAGCCGCGAGTACGTGATTGGCATCAGCATCGAGCTGGAGCGCGCGACAGTGGCCAAGGAGGAGGCGACCGAAGAAAACTCGGTGCGGCTGGTGGAGCTGGCGGCGTACTTTACTCACTGCCAGCTGCGTGGCGACCATGAGAAGCTGGCACTGCGGCTTGCGATGAACACGGCGTACAAGCACAAGTGCTTTAAGGCAGCAGGCGAGTTTGCGCAGCGCTTGGTGGACCTTGTGCCGGCGCCGCAGATTGCTGACAAGGCGCGCAAGATGATTACCATCTGCGACCGCCAAAGCCGCGACTCGCTGCCCATTGACTACGACGCGCGCAATCCGTTTGTGGTGTGTGCTGCGTCGCACACGCCCATCCGCAAGGGCGAAGCTACGGTCAACTGCCCCTACTGCCAGGCCTCGTATAAGCCCGAGTTTGAGGGCGGACTATGCCGCGTGTGCACCATTGCTCAGATTGGAGCCAAGGCCACGGGATTGCGCTCGCTTGCATCGCTGGACTGATGAGCCACATCAATTTCTATTACTATTACTATTATTTTTTTCATATTTGGAACCGATCCGAACAAAGTGGTATTTCTATTACTATTGTTATTTTTTTTTCATAATAAAGTGCTATTCTACAGCCGCTGAATAACCACTGCGCTAGCACCGCCGCCGCCATTGCAGATGGAGGCACAGCCAAACTGGCCAGGCTTGAGAAGGTGCGCCAGAGTGACGAGGATGCGAGATCCAGATGAGCCGATCGGATGGCCCAGGGCAACGGCACCACCGGCAATGTTGACACGCTCTGGGTCCAGGCCAAGGATCTTTTCGTTGACGCGGGCAACAACGCTAAAGGCCTCGTTGAACTCCCACAGCGCAATGTCCTTGATGGCCAAGCCAGCGCGGTCGAGGGCGATGGGCACGGCCAGTGCTGGCGCAATGGGGAAGTCGATTGGCAGCGTGGCGGCGTCGGCGTACGAGACGATGCGAGCCAAGGGCGTGACTCCAAGATCAGCGGCGCGCTGGGCGGCCATCAGAAGCAAGGCGCTGGCGCCGTCGTTGAGCGTGCTAGCGTTGGCAGCAGTGACCGTGCCGTTCTTCTCAAAGACCGGGCGCAGCGAGGTGATCTTGTCAAACTTGACATTGGTAAACTCCTCGTCGACCGACACTACCTTGTCGCCCTTGCGCGTGCTGATAGTCACAGGAACGATCTCCTCCTTGAAGACGCCGGCTTCCCAGGCAGCAGCAGCACGGCGGTAAGAGGAGATGGCGTGGGCGTCTTGCATCTCGCGCGTAATGCTGTGCTTGCGGGCTGTGTTTTCGGCGCAGTTTCCCATGTGGAAGTTGTTGTAGACGTCCCACAGACCGTCGCGGATGATGCCGTCGCTGAGCTCGCCATGCCCGTAGTCCTTGGCGCGCGGAGAGTAGAAGGGCACGTTGCTCATGCTTTCCATGCCTCCGGCCACCATGGCTGGCTGGATGCCCAGCTGGATGTTCTGAGCGGCAAGCATGACAGCCTTCATGCCCGAGGCACACACCTTATTGATAGTCGTGGCAGGAGTAGACTCGGACAACCCGGCCTTGATCAGTGCTTGGGTCGCGGGTGCCTGTCCCTCGCCAGCCTGCAGTACGTTGCCCATGTACACTTCCTTTACATGAGCCGGATCGATAGCTACGAGTCAGAAAAAAAAAGGTGTGTCAGTGTGTTGCATATACATACGCACATGTTTGTATATTTGGAATGACTGCTTTGCTTACCTGCTTTGTTGATCGCGCCGCGGATAGCGATAGCACCCAGCTCGGGCGCAGTGAGCTTGGACAAGGACCCGCGGAAGCAACCGACGGGTGTGCGCACGGCAGACGCGATGACGACATCGATTAACTTGCGAGAAGTCATGGCTTGAATAGATGAAAAGCAAAGGTAATATGTAATTATTAAGAGCGTGAGAGAGATAAGGAGCTCGCCTCAAGCCGTCGTTATCTCACATGCTTTATACGCGCAAGGGAAAGAGGTTCACGTGTCCACTTAGAACGTGGACCGTGCGAACTTTAGGCGTAATCTAATCCGCCTTTATTGCGGCTGCCGATCGTCGCATGGCTGATAGCAGTGCTGCTGCTGGCGAGGATGCGCTGATGGTACGAGTGTACACGTGCAGGTGCCTGAGCTTGAATGTGCAGCAGGCAAGAGAGGGCAGCATGTGCGCCCCTTGCTCTTCTCTCGTGCGTTGTATTTTCTGCACAGGGAGATTGCGCAGGAATGCAGACGCAGTGCAGACGCAACACAGACGTAGCCAGCCAGCCACCCTCTTTAGCAGGGAGTGGCCGGCCGTGGCGCGATTGGCTGCCCGAGTGAGGGGAGCATTATTTTCCGCTTTCGCCGCGAACGCTTTT
>JANBQS010000445.1:0-17791 GCA_027577415.1 Coemansia sp. RSA 922
GTAAAACTGCAGCAAGACGAACAGGTCCAGGGTCATTGAGCCAAATGGTCCATAGATGTACGACGCCGACTTGTGCAAGAACTCGGGCCCTGATACCGGCACTAGCGCCAGTAAAGAAAAAGCGTAAGTGCCGTTGGCAATAAATATAATAGCGAACATTGCTAGAGATAGCCCTTCAACCGACTGGCGCTGGTGGTTGTGCCACAGCTGTGGCAAGCGTGACAAGTGGTACGTAATGGTGCTGCCCCATGCAACGCACAACCCAAACGACTCGATGCTGACACTGGATTGGAAGTGGCATTTACTTAGTACCAGCCACAATAGCATTGTAAGTGCAGAGACGGCGCATGTTGCTTGGACCGATACTCGTTGCCAGAGTCTCTTCTTTTCGTTACCAAGCAGAAGAGCCGGCTGGATACCGGTGGCACACAGTGATGTAGGCTGCGTGGAAGAATAGCCGCCGTTTAGAATACGTCGATCGTCCGAATCTAACAGGCACGCCATCTCGCCAGTGCCCTGAACAGTCACAGTATCCAGGGACCGGCATTCCATGCGCCTGTCTGAAGAGCAGGCGTCTGAGTGCAAGCGCGCACTGTGGCGATACCAAAACGATTGTGAAAGCAGCGCCACGTCAATGACGACAAAGTATGCGCTCAAGAACACTTGGAACAGTCGCTGATTCAGCGCCACACAACCAATCAGGCTCATCGTATCGCCAGTCAGCCAGAGCAAAACAAAATTTACACTCAGGCCCGCAGTCGACTTTGTTCGCCAGTTTGTGTGTACCTGTGGCAGCAGGGCTACAAGCCATAGCACGATTGACGCTGCTCCCAGCAAGGCGCTGGCAGCATCCCAGTACGTGTAAAGACACTTGCCAAATATTACGTCGAACCACCAGATGCCAGGCTTACCATTGTGTAGCGGGCAGGTCGTCTGGCCTAGGGGCATGCGCACAGCAAGGAGTGTAGCCACGGGGAGTATTTCAGGCGCGTTGGACAAAAATAAAACTAACAAACAAATAATATAAAATAAGAGGTTTAAGAAAATGGAAGGAAAAAAGAATAAGAAAAGAAGGAAAGCAGCGACACACGCATGGCGCACTTGCCAACGACGCTACAAAAAAAATGCTTTGAAGGCAAAGGTGGGGAGGGGGAGCGAGTGAAGAATGTACGTTGCTAGCAAAACACGAGTGACTCCTTTGGCGATGTGGGTCCTTTTTAAAAGGAAAGGCGAGAAATGGTGGGCATCTACTATATGTCGTTTATTTTCTGACTCGGCGACGCGTGCACCTTAAAATGGTGTAGGCAATCGCGCCTGAATCGGTAGCCAGCTCAACAAGGTCATGAACAAGGGGCAATCTTTTAGGTTGTCCCTCCCTCCCTTTGACGTTGTAGCTCCTCCTTTATGCGATGCAACGCACATTAGTCCTATGACTTTGGTGCTCAAGCCGAAGAGTAAGCGCGCTTGCCTTGTACGCTGCAGCGGCCACTCTCTCACATGTGCCTTTGCGCGCAATACAATCGATCCGCTTTGTGAATTTGTGCTCACGGGCAGTCGTTGCATGCGCAAATTAAGTCGGCATGGGACATGGCCAGACCCTTGTCCATTTGTTTGTCTAGACCTCCTGCACGTTGCCCACATGCAATACTAGTCAAGTGGCCATATATCCGCAATAATGATATTGGCTTAATTCTGATCCAGATTATGTATCATCCTATCAAGCATGTACGCCACAGCACTGAATTTGGCGTCATTACATGTACACATGTGTAAGCGTGAGAACGATGTGGTCAGCTTTTTAGGAAGACAATGTTTCCATGCAGCGACAACAACAAATGTAGATTGCGACTAGCATTGTCCCACCAGCAGGCATGAGAAAGCGACAAGTGCACCACTCACCCTTGGTATTCCTTGCTTTCTTCCACATCTTGCCACACACACGCTCACTTTATACACTATTGCACAAGTCATTTAGGATTTACCTACGATAATGAGCCATTTCTACATTAACGATCTCACCAAGGCCGGAGCCATGGACGTAAGCGATGGCAAGACTACGTATTCATTGACATACAGCCCACACGTCCTCAGTGCGTGCGTCTGTGAAAACTGCACAAAGATCAAGAAGAGAAAGGCCGATGAGGCCAAAAAGGCTGCCGAAGAGAAGCTACACAAGCAAGGTGCCACGTTTTACTCTCTGCTTTACGGACACAAGTGAAGATAATCACGTAGTATATTTCCTCGTTTAATTTAATTGCTAGCGGGCAGTATCAATAAATAGCTTTAACATTTACATGGCTTGTCGCGCACGAAGCACTTCCTCGTCTGACTGGAGTCCATACACTGCATATGAAAAGTCGTCAAAATCCACCGTGCCAACCCAGGGCGAGGCAAACTCGTGAGCTGGCTTGCGGTCATGACGCAACTCGCGCGATTCAAGATCAGCAATAAACTGGGCCTCGTCAATCCCGCACGTCTCGAGGGCATACGAAACACACGGCCGCATGAATTCCTTGACCGCCGCTCCATGGACGGTGCTATACTTGAGAACATCACTGAGAGCCTTTTTTTTAGTAGTCGCTCAAAGATGAATCGTTTGACTTACATTCGTGCTTTGGTACTTACTCTAGCTTTATCCAGCTCGTGCACATGGCTAGTACTGGCAGTGCTGCCTGGTGCAGCTTTGGATCTGTCGCCAGCCACTGTCCCAGCATATGCACTGTGCTAACTACAAGCTCAGGACTTGCGTCGATGATTTCCTGCTCGCTGTATCCGCGGTCTTTCCAGTCAACTAGAAATCCAACCACCACTTGCGCGGCCTTGTGTATCTCGCTCATTATCCCGTATATGGCGCCTTCGTCGATATCAGCAGATTCGGGCTGCTCGTCTAGCCATGAGGCGATCCACTCCAGCCAGCCAGCAATGATCTCTGCGCAGAATGGCAGCTTCCATCCACGAGCTAATCTAACAGCCTCAGCGCTGTTCTCCGCATCTACAACACCGCTATCTGGCGGACAGATCATCATCGCGTCAATGGCCGCCTGTGCCTCGATACAAGCCAGGCGCAAGATAAGCTCGGAATCTTTGTTCTGTTGAGAGTTCTGACTCTGGCTAGCCGTCACAGCCCTGTTGCCACTAAAGACGTGTTCAGGCCACAGGCGCACCAGATGCGAGTACAAAACCAGCGCTTGGTCCGCATACTGAGTAGTTTCCGACTTTTGGCGCAGCACCCAAATGCAGCTGGAGCCGATACTGCTCGCAATGTCCTTGCTCGCATCAGCAATGCCCACTACATCCATGTCGGCTCGATCAATAGGCTCGAGGGCGTTGGCCAATACGGGGATAAGCTCAAACTTCAACATACCTACTGAACTAGCAAACGCATTGGCCGTGCTGGTGAGCAGCTCGGCCCAACCCTTGACGCGAGAAGGGTCACTGCCATTCTCATGGATGTAACAGGAGCATCTGTTAAGCGCCAGATCCAAGAACCGCGTGGTCTCCAGTGGCTCGACTTGCGAGCGGGCTGAATCGATAATGCGAAGCAATGTATCGGGCTTTTCCAAAACCGTTTGGACAGCAGTGTCTGTGGCGAGCAGTCTACACAGTATTTGCATCGCCTCAGCCAGGGCATCGGGTTGCTCCACCAAGGTCGCCACTTTGAATAGTGTCGGAATGCGATCCTGCATCTTTGGCTTTGTAGCAATGGTGCTGTGCGAGCTAAACACATTGATAACTGAAAGCGCGATATCCAATATGGGCAGCTCCGTAGCCGCAGTTGCCTCAGTGTTGTTCTGCGTTTCTATCTGTTTAATCCCTGTCCGCATCAATCGCTCAATAAACTTTGTGTCCATCGAGTCGAATATATACTCCAACGACTCGCGATCCTTTGCGTCAACGACTCTGGGCATGAGAAGCAACCCAGCCAACTTTTCGTCGTCCGTCGATCGACTCGACAGCAGGCCTGCGCACCGTTCGATCTGCTCACGATTGGCCATATATGCTCGCTACAGTTTGTTCGTAGGATACACAAATAAATATGGAAGTTACAAGATATTCAGTCTGCCTAAAAGTGGCCAAATAACCAAGATTATAGCGATAGAGGCGCATTAAATAGCCCGGCGTGGGATGCCTGGCATCGTGTCACGTTGACAGGGCAGAGCAGTTTGTGGTGATCAGTCCTTGATGTAATCAAATTGATTTGAAGAAAAAAAAGTATACAAGGTTATTACTGTTTGACAGAACATTTCTCCTACCTTGACTTTCACTCTATAATTTCAATTTGTAGCCCTTTTCTTTCTCGCAATGGTCAAAAAGTTTGTCGACAAGAAGAGCTCCAAAACATACAAGCTCGTCTACCGGTCGCAGGAGGATCCTCTGGCATTTGAGGAAGGCGCATCGGAGCGAGTATTTGTCGCTGTTAACAAGAACGAGTCTGGCAAAGGTGGCCGTAGCAGGGATGCCGATCAGACAGTGCAGCAGAGCTTGCGCGACCTACGCCTTGACGACATTCCAGAGGAAGAGCTAGACCAGCAGGCAGGCAAGGCTGCGCTGTACGGCATCTATCTGGACGATCGTGAGTACGACTATACAAAGCACCTACGGCCCGTCGGCGCTGGAGGCGGCGTTTTTCTAGATGTAGCGAGCAAGAAGGATAAGCACAGTGGCATTGAGATCCTTGGTATGGATGAGGATAGCGATGGTGACGACGAATTTTCTGCCACAAAACAGGCTGTCACATTCCAGCTGCCTGCCGAGGTTCTGCCATCAAGTCACCGGATGAACATCAAGGCCGAGGCCTTCCCAAGCGGTCTACAGCCAAACATGGATCTCAATGTGCGCGAGGCTCTGGAGGCTCTGGACGACGAGGATGCAGAAGAGTTAGACGATGACTTTTTGGACAAACTTAACGCCGATGGTCCGCCGTCTGGCGCCGAGGACGAGTATGACGAAGATGCTAGCGACGATGATTATTTTGACGACGATGAAGATGCCGACTTTGACCCCAACGACGTCTTTGCCCAAGTCCAGAAAATGAAGGCTCGCCAGAGGCAGGTGGCTTCGGTTGGCTCCGATGACGAGTACGACGGATCTCAGCCCGATGCTAGCAGCGGCTGGCGCGGTGCACGCACGGCTAGCACGGGATTCTCAATGTCGTCCTCGGCCATGTACCGTAATGAAAACCTGACCTTCTTGGATGAGCAGTTTGACGCCATCGAGGCCATGTACGAAAAAGAGGACAGCGAAAGCGAGGAAGAGCGGTACGACGAGCACGGTCACCACATCCCTCAATACGACGAGCACGGCAACAAAAAGTCGATCAGTACTCGCGCCGACTTTGACAACGTCATGGACGATTTCCTCCAAAACTACGAGTTGGCTGGCAAGAAGATGCATGTCATTGTTGAGGGCGGCACGGGAGTCGGCAAGCTAAGCACAGTGCGCGATGCGTTCTTGGACGAGACAAAGTCCAAAGAGGAGAACAAGAAGGCCTTGTTGTCCACTGGCCTGCGGCTCATTGAAGAGACTAACGCCAAGACGAAGAAGCAGGACGAGGAGGAACTCGGCCAGTACTTTAAACAAAAGGAGCGCACGCCATGGGACTGCCAGACGATTCTGACGACATACTCGACGCTCGACAACCACCCGGCGACCATTTACGAAAAGAAGACACCTCAGATTAAAGTCAACCGCCGCACTGGATTCCCAATGGTTGAGCCCGTCGCTGACAACAAAGAGCAAGGCAAGAGCGCCAACAGCGACGACGACGAAGGCGTTGACATGGACGATGCCGATGACGACGAAGCCAAGGAGAACAAGGGCAAGCCCCGCCCCAAGGACGAGTCCAAGGAAGAAAAGCGCGCTCGCAAGAGGCAGATCCAGGAGGAGAAGCGCAACCGGCGAGAGGAGAAGAAGGAAACGCGTGAGGTGTTTGCCGAAAAGAAGGACCGCAAGAAGCAGTCCAAGCAGGATCGCGCGCAGTATGTTGTGCACTTGAGCTAGTTGAAAATCATATTTAAAATAATTGGAACAATTAATTGTCTTTCTACGCCCACGCTTGGTTGGTGAGCTTGCGACGGACCATTGGTCCGCCAAGCAGGCATCCAACTACTAGGGCAAGTGTGGTGACGACCAAGTTAACCTTGCTAAACGACGGCGAGAGCTGATCAAAGGTGCCCGAGGGACTGGTACGAGTAAAGAACAGGTCGAGGCCATATGAGGCCACCAGCGACGTGCTCTCCAAGTGCGTAGGCGCCGACTTGATATGCGCAATGCCAGCAACGACGTTGGCATGCGAGAGAACGCGCTTAGGATCTAGCGGCAGCGACGGCATATAGGGCATGAGACCCTCGGCTTGTTCGTCCTTGGTAGGCGACTTTTTGGGGCGGCGCGGGTCAAACAACTGGTCAGGCAGGCTCAGCAGCTTTCCGGACGAAAGGCCAAAGAGAACATCGCGAGTGGTAATCTGGCTGCCAGTGCGGGTAACGCCCAGTGCTGTGGCGGGCTCTGGTGCCATGAAGGCGGTGGTTATGACGTGGGGCATCTTGAGGTCGAAGCTCGAGAAGGCCTTGCTCTCGTCGCGCGTATCGGGCTTGTCGCTCTCAAGCATCTCGGCCACAACTGTGACGTAGCCCTTGGATCGCGGCTGAGCGCCCTCAGCGCTGCTACCCTCGGGAGTGCTGTCTTGCCAGAACTGGTAAATGACGCGGTTCTCGGACTGCGTGGCCAAGAACGGCTGCTTGTCGCCGACGCTGGCAGTCTCATGCACGGCAGAGTACAGCAGGCGGCCAGAGACGCGGTCGACAAAGTAGATGGCAATGCCGCCAGCAGCGCGGCGCGAGGCCAGGGTGACTAGGTGTGGGTTGATGTACTTGTACAGAACGCTGCGGTCACCCAAGACACGGCCCAGCAAGGCGGTCGTTTGGGCGCCACGGTACTCGGAGGCAGCGAGCAGCACCTCGCCCTCGGGCAAGTCAAACGCCCACTCCCGACCCGTCGAAAAGGCAGAGCTCTCGCTCCACGCACCTAGCTCAGCCTCAGCGGGGCACTCTGCGCGGTAGCCGCTCAATTGCGAACTGCCTGCGAGCGCGCCCAAGTCGAAGAAAACAGACTCGGGGAGCGCGCAGAATGCCCTTGCAGCGTCAGCTGTAGCTGGCCATATGGCCAGTCGAGGCTCAGAGCCGCCAGTGGCCAGGCCAAGCAGCTGCTGCTCCGTGGCCTTTTCAGTGGCGGGTAGCTCGAATACCTTTACGTATTTAAAGGGCAAGACGTGGATGCTGCCGTCGCCGAGGATCTCCCCCGTCAAAGCGTCCAGCACAGCAACCACAGCATCGCCATGGGTATTGCGGCCAACAACAGTCAGCAGAGATGGAGTGCTGGTCAGAGGCTGGCTACGGCGCGTAATAAAGACCCGATCGATAGCCACGGCGGTACCATTGTCGGCCAGGTAGCGAGTCCAAGAGCGGGCGCCACTCTGAGTGCTCAGAGCCGCAACCATGCCAGTCGACGTACCGAAAATAGAAAGCTTGCGGAACCCAAAGTGGTCGCCCTCGGTCAGTGGCGTTGTTGGCACAAGCTCCTCCAGAGTGGACTGCGAGCTAGAGCCCGGCTCGGTGCTACTAGAGCCCCCAAAGAGGCCAAAGCCCGAGGCAGGCCAGGCGGCCAGGGACTTTGCCGTCTCGACCCAGCGCAAAACATACCGGGTCACTGGCGAGGCAAGCACGCTGGGATCGGTCGCCTTGGCTGCATGCTCCGCCGACGATGCGGGAGCAGGAAGATCCAAGAACGTCATATCCGTTGCGTGGGTCAGCGACTCATCGCGGAACCACACTGGCACACTGCTTCCCGGAGCCAGCGCAGCGACGAGGCCTCCGGTGGTCTGAATCAGCACGCGTGGCTCGCCGCCAACGTAGTACAGAGAGGCAGCAGTCACCGGCCCATACGTCGCCGCGTCGTAGGCAAGCTCGCCAGAGTGCGTCGGCGTTTTGTTGCTGCCATAAACGCGCCACGAGATGCCGCCAGAAGTGCGCACGGCAACCACTGCGCGCTCAGCCTGGCTGGCGCCGCTGCTCGGAAGAGTTGCTCCTCCGCTACCGGCAACAATGGCATTGTCCGACCGGAATCCAACCACCTTGCGCAGCTCCAGCTTGTCATTGGTATGCGTCATTTCAACAACAACCGTCTTGGCCTTGTTGTCCTTGGTGTAGCTCAGGGTGAATCTAGGCTTGTCGGCAATCAGTCCGGGGTCGGCATCGAGCTCGCCGAGAGTGGATGTAAGCATGTCCAAGGGCATGAGCTCCGACTGCACTAGCTTGGCGTGGTAGACGTCCCACATTGGCTCCTGCATGCCCAGCCGGTGGATGCTCCAGACGATGTTTTTGTCGTCACGCCACAAAATGTAGCCCCCGTACTCCTTCGACTCGAGGACCACGCTGGAGCTGCTTCCTAGCGACCGCTCGGTGTTCACATCGTACTGCTGCTTGACAAGGCCGGTCTTGAGGCTGACCTCGACCACATGCAACCTCCGCTTGGGGTGCTTCTTGGTCAGCACAGCATCGCCAATGATATATGCGACGCTGTCCTGGACCACCAGCCGCTTGTAGCTGGCTGTGCCGTTGAGGGCCAGCTCCCAAACGGGCTTGCTTGGATTGGGAGCAAGGCGTACTAGCGAGTCGCCAACTATCGCCAGAACGTCCTGGCTCTTGCGCAAAAACTCCACTGCTCCACTGTCGGCCTTGTAGCTGGGAGACGGCGGCTGGGAATAGCCCCAAGCAAGAGCGCCGCTTTGCGCATCCCACACGCGCACATGCGTTTCGTTGCCACCCGAGTGAGTCAGCGCCAAGCTGCCGCGAACCTTGAGTGCGTTGATACGCTCGGTAGCACCAAAGAGCTGGCGCCAGGCGATTTCTCCGTTATCTGGGTTGAGCGATGCCAGAACGTTACGGTCGGTGATGGTGAGTATGCTGGTCGATCTGTCCTCTTGTGTGTGCGGCACGATCAACTTTGGCACGCCTATTTGCGCGCGGTACCAGTCAATTCGCCCAGCCTCATCCGGGAACAGGCCCTGCACTGTTGTGCTGAAGCTTGAAACCGCCAGCACGGCTACCAGGGCAGCATGCGTCAGCGAATGGCCGCCCAGCATTTGACAATATAATAATAGAATGTAAGAGGCAAATTTCAACCAAAAATAGGTGTGTGGTGACAGAGAAAGAAGGCAAGAAGATAGTGAGGACCAGGGGTCCAGAAAGCCAGCACTTGGACGTGGCAAGCTTCCACTTGCGGTTCGGCGTCAAAAAAAATGGCCAAAATGGTCCGATACAATGAGTTCGGCTCACCCTGATCCACACTCTGGTTTCTTTCTTCGTTCGTTCGAAACATTACTTTTTTTTTTTCCCCGTCGCCTGCACTAATTGTCCATCTGGCATTCAAAGTAAATATGCGGTTTCTTGCCACTGCCGCAGCGGTGAGCCTGGCATTCAGTGGGGCTTGGCTAGGTGTTGTCGAGGCAAAGTCGGTGTCTGGCGACCGTGTGCTGGTTCTGGTTCCCAAGGTCGAAGCCGCAAAGCTCTACTCACAGTTTCTAGACTCGCTAACCAGTCGTGGCTTTGATATATCGGTACGTGCTGCAACAAACACCTCAGTCACGCTGCAGGTTGACGGCGTTCGCACATACGACCATGCCGTGGTTTTGTCGCCAGAGTCCAAAAAGCTCGGTGCCAACCTGTCAGTCCGAGACTTTGTTAGCTTTGTCGACGATGGTGGCAACTTGATTCTCACTGCCTCTAGCGAGCTAAGCGAGCTTGGCCGCAAGCTGGCTGCGCGCTTTGGCGTTGAGTACGAGAAGCGTGGAACCGCCGCCATTGACCACCTAGCCCATCTGCACGCAATAAATGACACTAGCGACCACACGCTTGTGGCTGCCAGTCCGCCTAAAACAGCTGCGCCCGTGCTGTCCAAGCAGTTTGCGCTCCCTCAGTCTGACCCGGTCTACTTTAAGGGCATTGCGCATAAATACGAACCCAGCAACCCCATGCTGATTCCAGTGCTGACTGGGTCGCGCACTACGTACTCGGCTGTAATCGGCTCTGACGCCAATGAGCGGGCCATATCGCTCAGCGGCAATGCCCTACGCTTGGTAAGCGTGTTTCAGACGCGTAACAACGCGCGCGTGGCCTTTTCCGGCAGCGCAGCTCTGTTTTCAGACGCGCTGCTGAGCCAAGAAGGCGGCGCCAACAAACAGTTTACCGCTGACATTTCTCAGTGGGTATTGCAAGAGAAGGCTGTTCTCCGCGAAACTGCCCACCGCCACTACTTGGCCTCGACAGGCGAGCGGCCCGAGCACTATCGTATCAGCAACGAGATTGTATATGAGATTGACCTCTCAGTCTACCACGACGACGCCTGGCACCCTTATAATGCCAATGACGTGCAATTTGAGGCCATTATGCTCGACCCCTACATTCGCGCCACGCTCAATAGCACCGAATCTACAGACCCCAAGACCACATCCACGTACCATGGCGATATCAAGCTGCCTGACCGCTACGGCACCTTTACCTTCCGTGTCAACTACAAGCGCACTGGCTACTCTAACGTGGATGTCAAGGATACTGTGGGCATTTGGCCTCTACGTCATGACGAGTATCCGCGCTTCCTCTCTGCTGCATACCCGTACTATATCAGCTCGCTTGTAATGGCGGTTGGATTTTTAGCCTTATGTGCTGCCTGGATGTGGAGTGCCGAGCCAAAGACCAAGCGAATCGCCAAGCAAAAGTCGAACTAGCGGTGTATTTTTTTTTTTTTTTGGGAGAATAATGCTCACTAATAGTAAAATTTACCAACTAGCCTTCGTCTGTCTGCTTTGGCAGCCTTCTTTCTCGGTCCTCATCACGGAAATTCTTTGATGTGCTTTGACGTGCTTTGGCATGTTTAAAAGGCCTTCCTGGATGCTTTGAGGCAAAGAGTACTACCCGGATGTTCGCCACCCCTGTCTGCATTAGTTTTAGAAAGCTTGTTTCAAAGAAGCGAGCAATCGATCCTTTTCTCGGCCTTGAGCATGTCAGAGACTTGGAGGCGCGGCAGTCAAGCGGCAAAGCACAGAAAGCCCCGGTCCGCCGCAGGAAAGGTTGGCTGCTAGCTAATCCTCCAGTCAACGGGGGCGCTTCCTCCCTCCTTGCCCGCCTTCGAGAGGTATAAAATTCGCACCCCGCTCCGCCGCTCTTCTTCCTTTTCGTTCAACACACATCTACTTCATTCTCTTACATATCCTACATTTGCCACTACCACATAGTGATTTATTGACCAATGACCACCTCAGTAGACAATACCACCCTTTTTGATGATGAAGCTCTATTTGAGGGCAAAACGGTTCAGCCTAGCGGGAAGGAACTACTAATCGTAGTGGAAGGCACGGATGATCTCTTCAGGATAGTTTGTCCAATTGTAGGGGGGATGGATATGTTGATTATTGAAAATCTCGAGGAACATTTATATAATCTAGTTGTCGACTCTGGTAATGGCCTGAGTTATGAAAAACGTCTAGAAGCTTTCGACGAGAATACCAATAAAAGGTTCATTGATGTGTTGGTCAACTATAAGCATAATCCATTGAAAGTGCGTTGTGTAGATGGCGTCTACTACTACTGCATCGCTGTCAGATCTCGCTAACGGTATATATAATATACTGTGAGCTGCCAGTAATCGTTGGCATTTCAACAATCATATTGAAATAGACATTTTCTAGTTGTAAAATTGTTGAACAAATATAGAATCTTTATAGAAAACTTAGTGGTTGTGGAAGCAGTTTGTACACCCGCTCCCCTTGAACACATTCTGCGAGTAGTCATTGCAGCCACACGCACACTGCTTAGCTGCAGCAGCGGGTGGTGCATTACTAGCCGTGCGCTGGTGTGACGGGTTTGGCGATGCTCGTATGTCGTCTGGAGTCGTCTGCGATCGATGAGCTGTAGGAGGCTTGAAAGCGCCTTGGAACGAGCCGCTGCGCTGGTGTGTACTGGGAGATGTAGCTGCCTTGGAAGGAATTGGTGGCGGCACATCCGACTCTTCGCAGTCCTCAGTGTAGTTGGCAGGGAAGAGCCCAACATTTCCGGTCTGAGCGCCAGCAGCAGAGTGCACTAGCTTGCCATGCCACCAGCCGTCATCGATGCGATCAGTGACCTCGACAATGTCGCCCTTGTCCATGGGAAGTTCTCCTTCATCGTCAGCGCTAAACTTGTAAATAGTTTTGCGCAACACCCTCCGTGGAGCGCGCTGTGGCATGGGTGGCGCCGGTGCGTGGCGGCGCGGAGCAACTGGCGGGGGAGGAGCTCTCCTGCCAATAGAGCCTATGTCGCTTTGCACCCGGGCCAGCTGGGGGATTTGGCGGGCAGACCCTTGAGGCAGAGCCATGTTTCCCTCTAGCGCACCAGTGTCAACAGTACTATCGACGCCATGGGCGTAGTTATACTGGGCCTGGGCGTCATCGCTAATGTCGCTGTACTGGCTACCACTGCCATTGCGATAGTGCTGCGTCGTGTCACGCTGAGACATGGTGCGTGCAACGGGGTTGGTAGGCGGAATGCCAAATGGAATGGGGTGACGCGCAGAGCCCGTGGCATCGTTAGTTCTCAGGGCCATACCCGATCGCCGAGATCCCAGCGAGCCGCCAATTGGGTTGCGCTCGGCTGCAGGAGTGCGCTTAGCCTTTAGACACTCATCAAGGGTACCGCGCAGGCGATCCAGTTGCTCAAAGCAATTCTTGTGGTAAGCCAACTGTGCCTCGTAAAAGCCAAATAGGTCCAGCAAATAGTCCTGCTCAGAGTCTTGCATCTGCATCATGCGGCGAGCCATGTCATCGTAGTTGTCCTCATAGCGCACTTGCGCAGTACGCAATTCGTCCTCGAGAGCCACGCTGTCCTTGCGCGACTTTTGGTACTTGGCGAGCTTTGAATCGTAGTCGCTGCGACGTGATTCAAGCTTCTTTTGAAGCGATACATACTCCTTAAAGTCATCCATTGCGCGCTGCAGGCTTGACAACCAACCCTCCTTGACTTTGTTGACAAATTGAAGCTGCAGATCATTCATGCGCTCTTCGGTCTGCCCCAGTTGCTCCAATGCGCGTCCTAATATCCCAAAAATAAAACATACGATCCGATACGAGTTGAGCAACGATATGCCAGTTAGTAATAGAGATACAGGGACAAGTACAGTTTGTGGAGAGAGCGGGGTTGAAGTTTACCGACAGAGTGGTAGTTAATGATGGTACACGAGGACAAGTGGGCACTGAGGATGGCAGCGCAGTAGAGCGGTTAATATCGCCACTCTCACCATTGCGTCCCTGTGTGTGGCAGGTGCAAATAAACAACAGAGCAACCAAGGAGGCTATTATAGAACATGGAGGTCGAACATTCCAAACAAGCACCTGTGCATACACACACATAAAGAATGCACGCATTGCTTTGTGCCAAAGGGAGTGACAATGAGTACTTACCATAGTTGGAGTCTCTAGGCAGACTGACACCCAGATGGACCATCGATGAGCCAAGGTTCTCGAGCAAGTAAAGCTTTTGCTTCGAGTTATCGGTGGCGTCCTTTTTCTTTAGCAGCTGGGTGGTGTACAGTATCAGCGCTGCCTGAGTGCTTTCGGTACCAGAGTGCCTGCTGTCGGTTTCAAGCTGCAGGTCCTTAAACTCATCGCTGACATCGGTCTTGTTGCCCGAATCACGACCCAGAAGCTCGCCAGTCCGCTACAAACATGAGTGTTAAAAGAGAGTATGCGAGTTAGCAACACAGGGAATGGCTCGTGTGGCATGGTGATGCGTGACACCCAGCAGCTCAAAGATACGTTACCTGACCAAGCTTTCCAATCCCACGCTTTAAAGTGGCTGCCATAGCTAGAGTTCAAAAAAATACAAAAAGTGGAGGTTATAATAGAAAAATGTTGCCTAGAGCAGAAGAGGTGAGAGAAAGAGAGAGCTGGGTGATACGATGGTAGTCAAAAGAAGAAATAATTAAAAATAGACGTGTATGTTTGTGCTGTATTGTGCGCTCAAGACCGAAAGAAAGAGATAAAGAACGGCGGGAAAGAACACTGACACAAAAGAAGAAAGACACGAAGGCAAAAGAGGAAAGAGAGTGAGACCATAGGTGAGCGCCCCTGTGTGTCCGTCCCGCGTTGCCCCTCCCCTTCTCCAGACAAATGCACGCGGAGCACCGAGTCATATTGGAGAAAGGTCCCATGCGACACGTTCTTCTGTCTAATAACGAGTTTTGTTGTAGCCTGAGGGGACATGACTGAGAAATTTATGCTGCTTATCGCCGGGCAGTTGCTGCTGCTGTTCCCAGTGCAATTGGCTAGACACAGAGAGGTACAATGGCAGCAGCCGCCAAGTGGCTTGGCTAACGTAGGCACATCGGCGCTATTGTCCAGCTAGTCCCCCATCCTCTCGCCCTTAGTGTACACGCACGCTTAAAGCAAGACAGCAATGCACGCATGGGTGAGTGCGTCGGAGTATCTGCCCGCTGGGACTAAGAAATGCGGGACCGGGAGATCTACCTGCCTTTGATCTGCGGACTGCAGCATGGTCAGGTAGTATCCGTGATGCAGCTACTAATGGATAGACGCTGCTCGGGTAGAATAGTGATACTACAAAAATGAATAAAGTTAAAGAAGTTTCAGAGAAAGTACTGCCCGCCGACGCCACCACCCATGGATCCCGGTATCCGCGGCGGCACTGTTCGCTCCTTATCAGGCACAGCCTGGAAGATCTGGAACGAGTCATCAGTGATGTCCAAGTCCTCTTCGATACGCAGGATGCTGGCTACATTGCCGCAGCGGTAGCAGTAGTTAGGCGCACTCCATACCGTGACCAAGTTACGCTCCGGAAACATGAACTTGTATCCCTCTTGCACAAGCTGATGTGCGCGCGCCAGCAGCGTCAGGCCATTGACGTGGTTAAACTCGTCAGTGACGCGTGCGCCAAACAGCCACCCGGCGCCACGCGGACTGACTGCCCAGCTATCAATGTCCTCGGGATCCGACCACATCAGATCGCAGAACGGGCCTTCGTGCGGGATCTCTTGGCACCGCTGGATCGTGCGCATCTGGTCCAGCGTGCGCAAGTCTGGCGACAGCCCACCGTGTACGCACAAGACGCGGCCATCGACAATCGCGGCTAGCGTCAGATAGTCAAATACTTGGCAGCAGTACTTCCACACATTGGCGTTGCCGTACTTCATGTGGCACTCGTCGTAGAACCCGTACACCTGCGTGATCTGCCGGCTCTCGTGGTTGCCACGCAACAGAGTGATCTTGTCCGGCCACCGCGCCTTTAAGCACATAAGGAGCGTGAATGTCTCCAAGCTGTAGTACCCGCGATCGACAAAGTCTCCCATGAATATGTAGTTGGTCTCGGGCGGTTCGCCGCCTACGCGTAGCAGCTTCATGACATCGTAGAACTGTCCGTGGATATCGCCGCACACTGTCACGGGCGAATGTACTGGCTGTACGTTGGACTCTTCCATTAGCAGCTCTTTGACGCGCTCGCACAGCTTCTTCACATCGGATTCGGACAGGCAGTCGCATTTGCGTACCGTCTCCAGCCATTCCTCAGGTCCAGCCATATCTATTGTGTATTTTTTTGTGTTTGTTTGGTAGCTGTCAGAGTGGGAGATGCAAGCAGTTGAGCCAGAGTTTTACGCGTACAAGATTGGCAAGTATAAATTAAGAGAGAAGAAGAAAAAGAATATCTGAACTAACCGAAATGTCAATGCTACAAGTGACCACCCACAGTTCGAGACCAACAATGCAGCTCGCTAAGTTGCCTGGTTCGAGCCGAATGCCCAAGTAGTCGTCACTTGGCAGGCCTAACCCGCTAGCACCTTGCCTCTCTCTCCAACTCTTTACGACTTTTCTATCACGTTTGAAATCCACTACGTCGAAGATGCGAGAAATGCACTTCTGGAGAAGGCTAATAGGGCGAGGGCGAGGACGGAGACAGGCTGTGCTTGCCGTCTTTCTCGTCGCCGCCATACTCTTCCTTGGCCGGCATACTGTGCGTCGCCAGTCAGTATCCGAGGCAGAGTCCTGGCTAAGAGACGCCGACCGTATTCCCAAGGACGAATACAACAAGTTACTTTTAGAGCGCGCAGATCGAAAGTCCGCCTGGCCGAACTACGCCGGATCCAAGTGGCGTGCGACGTCTGAACAGCAACGCGAGCTGAACCAAGTGGTAAAGGCTGCACTGCTACGGCGGAGCAAGAGAGCTGCGCCCGACAACGAACTTCTCTGGGCTCAGCGGCGCCTTCAGGTCAAGGCTGCCACAAAGCATGCTTGGGACGCGTACGCCCGCGATGCCTTTGGCAGCGACGAGTACCACCCACTATCACACCGCGGCGAGAATATGACACAGGCCGGAGTGGGATACTTTATTGCTGACGTACTGGATACGTTGATATTGACGGGCTTGACTGACGAATATAAACGAGGCAGAGACTATCTGGCGTCGTCACTCACCTTTGACCAGCCTGGTGATGTGTCGTTGTTTGAAACCACTATCCGAGTGCTGGGCGGCCTGCTATCTGCGTATCATTGGTCTGGGGAGACTGACGCTAAGCTCTTGCAATTGGCCGACGAGCTGGGCAGCCGCCTGGCCTGGTCGTTTGACACTGAGACGGGCATTCCGCCAGAGACCGCACAGCTGCGACCCAGCGGCAAGCCGCATGCCTTTTTGAGCAGTACGGCCGAGGTGGCTACTCTTCAGCTCGAGTTCAAGTACTTGGCCAAGCTGACAGGCAAGCAGGAATACCGAAAGTACGTTGACCGCATCATGGATGTCATGTTCAAGGCGCCAAAGTACGACGGCCTGGCTCCTATCTACATGGACGCGACCAGTGGCAAATTTTCAGGTAGCGAAATCCGGCTGGGATCGCGTGGCGACAGCTACTACGAATACTTGCTCAAGCAATGGCTGCAAACACGTCAGTCTGAGCCAGCGTTTCACGCAGAGTACGAGGCGGCTATGGAGGGAGTCAAAAAATATCTGGTCACAGTGAGCCCGAACCAAAAGCTCACGTATGTCGGAGAGATACAGCAAGCGACTACAGATACTCCTCACTTTAACCCAAAGATGGACCACCTCGTGTGCTTCCTGGCCGGAAACCTAGCGCTGGGCGCAACAAAGGGCCGTGCACTCTCGAACATCCCTCCTACACAGCTAAGTGCGCGTGATCGCGAGGATCTGATCCTGGCTCGCGAGCTGGCCGATACGTGTATGCACATGTACCTCGACACGAAAACCGGCCTATCGCCCGAGCTCGTGTACTTCCGACACATTGACCCTGCCACTGGCAAGGAGGCTGAGTTCAATAAGGACGATCAGCTTGTACTGCCAGAGGGTGACATACTGGCGCGCAGCGGCGACAGACATAGTTTGCTGCGCCCAGAAACCGTAGAGTCACTGTTTGTGCTCTGGAGCATCACGGGCGAGGAGAAATGGCGCGAGTACGGATGGCGCATATTCACTGCTATTGAAAAGTGGGCCAAGCTTCCTGAGGGCGGCTATACCAGTCTGCGAGATATTACAACAGCAGTACTGCCACCACGCGAAGACAAGATGGAGACGTTCTTTGTGTCAGAGACACTAAAATACCTATACTTGTTGTTTAGCGATCCGGGTTCTGTCCCGCTGACTCACTACGTATTCAACACGGAGGCACATCCACTTCCGCAGTTCACATGGAACTAGCCAGCCTTGATTCAATATGTTTATGACACTTTTATAGCAAATACAGGCTC